>PVIC010000016.1:0-253755 GCA_004025085.1 Thryonomys swinderianus
GCTCTTCCGATCTTCTTTCTTTCTTTCTTTCTTTCTTCCTTCCTTCCTTCCTTCCTTCCTTCCTTCCTTCCTTCCTTCCTTCCTTTCTTTTTTTTTTTCAAGATAGGGTCTCTGTAGTTCAGGCTGGCCCTGAGCTCACTATGTAGCCCAGGCAAGCCTCGAACTCAGCAGTTCTCCTGCCTCTGCCTCCTGAGTGCTGGGATTACAGGCTTGAGCCACCAAGCCCGGCATTGTGGTATGTGGTATTGATTGCTGGTGGGCGGGAGCCACCACACCTGGTATTGTTATATGTGGTTACCAGGGATGGAACCAGGGATCTTGTGCTAGCTAGGCAGGCACTGCAACCCTGAGCTAACTCTCCCCCAACCTTCCATTCTTGAAGACACATCAGATTTAATTACCTCTCCTCACTTTGTCTGCACCGGTCTCTCAAGTTGTCCAGCCACCTGGAAGTCCTTTTTCCCTGTCACTTCTGCATCTGCCCACTAGATCAATTTTTCCTAAATGCCACGTTCATTATTTCACTTTTTGGCTCAAGAAATCTCTCAGTATTTCTCCACAGATGTTGGAATAAAGTCTAAACTCCAGCTCCTGGTACTTAGGATCCTCAACACTTACCCTAAAGTATGCCTCACTCTGGCTTCCCTCCCATCATGCTGAGTATCTGCCTCTGCTCCACTCTCTCTGCTCACCGGCCTGCTGCGAGACCCAGTAAAAGGAAGCTCTGCCAGTTCTTCTTGTCGGGAAGACTGCATCTTCCCCACCCGCTGTGCTGAGCTCACTGTTCATCAACCAAGAAGAATTTGGTGCTTATTTTTTAATGAATTTTGTGGCCCCAAACCTCCACAGAAGCCCCAGGAACAAAGATTCTCAGGAACTCCTCTCTTCTGGCTCTACAGCTGCCTCGGGTGGAGAAGCTGATCTTCCCAGCCGCAGTGAAAGCCGGAAGCACTTCACTTGGCATCAGACAGGAGAGTGTTTTGTAGCACTGTGCAGGGAGGAGACCCCTCATTTCCTCTGCTGTGGCTGAGTCCCCAGCTTCGTTTGTTTGTTTGCCCTGGGTTTGTTTTCTCTCTTTCTCTCAGTTTACCCTCCTCGTAGTTTGACAATTTAACTATTGTTCTGGAGCCTTTGGCAACTGTCCTATTTAGGGCTACCCTCTGCGGGAGCTGCAGTAATTTGTGTTCGTAGGTTTCTGTTTTCCACAAGATGCTGCGAGGGTGGTAATGCCAAAACTGTGCAAATGATGGAACCAAAAAAATGTGTCTCTCATGTTGTCAAGGGCTGGAAGTCCCCTCCTTCCCTGGGGGAGGAGGCAGAAGCTGAGAAAGATAGGCATCCTGAGATCTGCCATCCTCTGCAAGGGGAGAGCCTATCGCTGGTGCCTTCTTTCTGAGAAAGAATAACAACCTTAAACCCACAGCCTAATTAGCATTTATATTAAGTGAACTAAAGATGGGGAAGAAGAGTTAAAGGCAGAAGCTTGTTTGGCGTTTAAGGAGAAGTGAATAAAGGAGCACCATGCTTTGCACATCCAGTAAATAAAATGTATTAAGCATCAGGTCCATGGCTTGACATTGTTTTTCATACAAAAACCATCAAGAAATAAGCCCTGCTCAAAGGCAAACCCAGTCTGCTTTTCCAGGACCATCAAGAAATCTTCGATCTTTTCAGGATTAAGCCAAAGCCTATCAATGGAAATCCAACCCGAGTCACAGTCAGGAAATGACACAGCAGGAGAGCAGATATGAGGAAATTGAAATAAGAGACGCCGAAGGCTCAGGTCACAGCTTCCATTACCCAGTGCAGGCCACGTGCCTCCCCGCAGTGTGTTCTTACCGACTTGGTCTGGCCTGGGTAGAGATGACTTCAATCTAGGGCTTTGGCCATGTCTCTAAGATCTAGTATTAAACTAGGAATAATAATCATGAAATAAGACATCCTTCCAAGCAACTCAAATCTAAGCTTTCAGTGCAGCTGAGAAATCTAAAATCAGAGAAGTGTTAGCATGACCCAGAGAATGAACACAGAAGTCCACCTCCCAAATCCAGATTCTGGAGAGAAAGGCCCTGGAGGACCCTTGCACCCATGCAGATGGTGTTCTCAGCAAGGGTCAGAGAAAAGCCAGGTGAGAGGGCTTTATGTCCACACCCTGACCCCAGCACCTCCATTTTCCTTGGTTTTAACTGTTGAGCATGAGCATAGGTCTATTTCACAAAACAGTTGCCTAGTTTTTAGTAAAAATGTTTTAAAGTTATTATTTTAACTAATGTTTGGAGCTACCATACAATAAAGACAAAAAAAATCAGGATTAAATGTTTGATTCCCTACTGTGAACTCACTGTGTCAGTGCAGGACACCATGGAATGCAGAGATCTCTGAGTATGTTTTCTCATGTGATGGGTCAGGTGGCATGAGAGAAAGCATCTCAAGCAAAGTGTATGGGAGAGGGAGTGAAGGGGGGGAGAGAAGGGGTGAGGTGAAAAGAAAGAAAGGAAGGAAGGAAGGAAGGAAGGAAGAAAGAAAGAAAGAAAGAAAGAAAGAAAGAAAGAAAGAAAGAAAGAAAGAAAGAAAGAAAGAAAGAAAGAAAGAAGGAAGGAAGGAAAGAAGGGAGGGAGGGAGGAGGGAGACAGAAAGAAAGGAAAGGAAAACAAAGAAAAAAGAATAAGGGATAACTGTAACTGATAGGCTGAAGAAGGAAGAGGAAATTGGTGGGCACAGATCCTTGGACATGGTGCCCAAAAAACACGGTTGCAATTCAGAGAGGTGCCCTTGCATCTTACAAAGGCATAGATGATGAGGAAGCATGAGGTATAATTGAAAAATACACAGAATATTTAAACTCATTTAAAGTAAAAGCCATGTTGCCAGCAAATTGCTTTTTTTCCCTTCAAAGCCACTTATTCTACTGTACTTGCTGCTTTCTGAAGTAGTCTGTCTTTAGCTCTGCTGTCAGCTCACCTGATTTGATTCTTTTTTTTTTTTTTTTTTTTTTTTTTGAGACAGGGTCTTGCTTTGTAGTTATGGTATGTGGTACTGATTGCTGGTGGGTGTGAGTCACCATGCCCGGTATTGTTGTATATGGTTACTGGGGATCAAACCTGGGACCTTGCACTTGCCAGGCAGACAGTGGAACCACAGAACTAAATCTTTGGCCCACAAAATATTTTTCATTGTGACTTTGGGGAGAAAGCTGGAAGTTACACTGAGTAAGAAGTGTGCTTTGATGGGATGATTAGGATATAGGGATGAGTAGCTAGCTGACTGGCAGTTAGAAGGTAACACCTGGTCTGAAGAGCCAGGTCACCAGGGATGTGACAAGGAAGAGTATGTCTCTCTTCACAACTTTAGCCTTTGCTTACTGCCCACCATGATGTGAGCAGGTTTTCTCTACCATGGCCTTTTTGCTGTGCAGTTTCCCTGTGTAATCCTGCCCAACCTGGATCAAAATTCTGGAGCCAAAACAAACTTCCCCTCATTTAAGTTGTGGGTGTCAGGTATTTGCCCCAGTGATGAAGCAAGAACTAAGAGAGAAGGCACACAATACAGCCACCTTCTGCATGTCCTGATTATACTTTGTAAAGGCACTCACAGACAAAGACTTCAGAACTGCCTCACAAAATGTCAAGACCTATGGGACAAGTGTGTTCAAAGTGAGGGGAGCATTTTGAAGGCAATAATGGAAATGCAGCTTTTGTTATCATAATTATTTTAAACCAACACCTTATATTTTGATCATATCCCCATTAGCTATGAGGTCTATTGCTTATGAAAATAGTGGGTCTCTGTCATGAGAAAATGGTGTGACACTGTCATTGTCCTTCTCTTGCCTCCGAAGAGGGAGCTCTTGTAATCAATCAATCTACGGCAAGAATCTAAGAAACATCCAAACTGGTGAAAGCACTGTTTTTCATCCTATTCTGTGTCACCTTGAGGACCGGCTACCCTCCTACCCAGTCATCTTGTTAACTCGTCCAGAACTGTTTAGTGGGAAAGTAATGTGTACAAGGTTTCAGTAGTGCAGGAAGCAACATAGACTCGTTTTATGCCTTCGTGGAGCCTATGGTTTAGTTTACACTTGAACATGGCAAGGGTCACTACATAGGTACAGCAATTATCAATTATATTCTCTCTCAATATGCCCATGATTTTTACAGTCCCCATTTTCCAGACAGAGACTGAGTTTGGGGCCCTCATATACCCCATTCCATGTGTTACAGACCAGACAAACCAATTTGGAGAATGCCAAACTGATACTATTTCCATGGTATACCCTTGCCCCTTCTTCAGGAGAGGAAGGCCACCAGAGATACTTAGAAGAAAGGTAGAAAGGGAGAGTTTGCAATTACTTTGTCGCATGTCCTGTGCAGGATTAACCAGACCAGGAGAAGTTATCATTTACTTATAGCAGTCTTATATTTACCATTTGAGAATGAATTAACCACCCAAGCCTACTGAGCAAGATTTGCTGTGAGAAACAAGTAAGTTACAAACTCAAAATGAACACCGGGAAGAACTACCTCAGAGGACAGCGGAGCAGAGCGGGCATCACTGATGGGGTTTCTGAGGAAGAAAAAAGGAGACCAGCCAGTGGCCTCAGAGGCAATTCCATGCACCAGCTCTGAACACCTCTAACCATGCAAGTGTCCTTGTCAGCTCCTAGGCGTTCGCTGGTGATACCGATGCCTGTGTGAGGGGTACAAAGCTGTCTGAGCTGCTCAAAAGCTGTCAGCACTCACATGTGAGTGAGCAAGACAGATTCTGTGGTAGTCAGGCATCAAAAGGGATTACCCAGAAACTGGTAACAGATTTTAATTTAGATGATCCTGATGGGGGCTCTGGAAGAGGATGCTGAGAAATGGATAGATTTAACTAGAGGGTGGCAAAAGCAATGAGATGAAACGGATGATAAATGTACATTTAGAAGTCTTTTTAGCCAGCCACCATGTGGTTTTTCTATGGCTTGGCCTCTTTTGTGATACACATTAGGCTGGGCTAGGGAAGCTCTCCAAAGTAGGTTGGCCATGCCTAGGTTTCCAGAGAGCCAGGGAGCAACTGATAGCTATCATTGCCCTTCGTTACCTTGAAGGAAATGATGTTACCTTGAAGGAAGCAAATGCATGCTCATTAACAGTGTGGACTCTTCAGCACTCTGTCAGGGTTAGGCGGGGCGTGAGTGGGCCTCTCCCACAAGAACAACACTCACTACACAATAGATGGCTGGATGGATAGGTTGATTGTCTTAGCTACTATTTGAAATCTTCCATTGCAAAAGTCTCCCTACTATTTTCCAAGCTCAGTGCCATTGTGATAATTTAAAGTTCAATGAATTTCCATCCATCCTTTCTGCTTCTGTCTAATGAGAGATTACTCACCCTATTTGGGCATCAGTCACAGATTTACTTATCCAGTTGTTCAACAGCTGTTTTTTTTTAACCTATCAACTATTATTTCCCAAGAAGTTTAGTAGATTCAGAAAATAAAGCAGCAAACAAAACAAATGGACCGCTGCCTTTCTAGGAAGGATTCACTGGTGAAAGGAGACAGTAAAAAAGAAAGAATGGTGAAAAAGCATTTATAATCTTAATAAGTAAAATATAGGAGGAAAGTACAGTATTAAGAGAAATAGTGGTGAATACTGAGAAGACATAGTTCAAGAAGAGGTAGTTTTGAAGTAGCTAGGATAAGGACTTTTTAAAGAGGGATCACTAAAGCTGATGATGTAAAATTGAGGAAGGTCTCCTAGCAAAACAGGAATAGAAGGCAATATCCTCATGCGATATCCTTAACTAATATCACATTGAGTGGCAAGAGAATGGAAGTATCTACCATGAGATTTGGAAGAAGACAAACTTAGCTGCTTTGACCACTTCAGCATTGCATCTGGTCAGACAGTTAGACAAGACAAATAAAGATAATCTATTTGATTAGAAAGGAAGAATGAAGACTATTTCTACTTATGAATTTCATGGTTATATACAGAGAAAATTCTAAAGAGCCCACTAAGAAATTATTAGAACTAAGTGGCAAGTTCAGCAAAGGGGCAGAGTATGCAATAAATATACAAAGTTAAGCCACATCTACCTATTTATCAATACAAAAATCTGAAAGTAAATCTATTATAATATTATTTAAAAGAAGAAAATATTCTAGAATAATATTAACCACAGAACTCATACTCTAACAACTACAAAACATTGCTGAAAGAAAATTTTAGAAATCCAAGGAAGAGACCAGGCATCCACGTTTAAGGATTAGAAGACTTAATATTGTTAAGATGTTAAACTTCCAAATTCATTGATACATACTACATAATCCCTGTCAAAATCCCAGTGTCTTTTATTATTTGCAGAAACTGGCAAGTTGATCCAAAAATTAATATGGCATGCAAGAGACTCAAAACAGCCATAGCAACCATGAAAACAAAGAATTAAGTTGGAGACAGCTCACATTTCCTAATTTCAAAACTTTGTAGCAGGTTACAGTAATCAAAGCAATGTGATATAAACAGTAAGGTAGATATAGAGACCAATAGAAGGGAATAAAGTACAAAACTGAAACTCTCATATAATTTTTAGCAGATGCACCAAGAAAATTCAATGGGGAAAGGACGGGATTTTTTTAGTAAATGGTACTGATATAACAGGAGAGCCATAATCAGGAAGATGAAGTTGGATTTTCACCTCACACCAAAAATGAGCAAACAGATGGCAAACAAACAAAAACTAACATTTCATCATGGAACTCAATATAACAGCTAAAATAATTAAAATTCCACAAAAAGTTCAGGATAAATGTCTGTCAATTTAGGTTATTAAATAATTTCTTACATATAGTAATGAAACCACAAGTGAGAAAAGAAAAATGAGGTAACTTTAACCACATCAAAATATTTTACAAGTTTATGATTCAAAGGACACCAAGTTGAAAGTGAAAAGAGAATACTAGAAGTGGAAGGAAATTGTTGCAGATCATGTATTTACTAAGTAAGTGCTACACATAATACGTAAAGAGACCTTGTAACTCAATAATAAAAGACAATGTCAAAAAGAGGATCTCTATGAGAATGGACATTTCTCCAAAGAAGACATACAGATGTCCAAGAAGCACATGAAAATAGTCTCAGCATCATTAACCATTAGAGAAGTGCAGTGAAATCACAATTAGCTACCACTCAACATCAGTTAGGAAGGTTATAATAAAGAAGGAGAAGGCAAAAAGTACTGGGGAGCAGGCAAGAACTGGAACCTTCACACATTGCTGATAGTGTTGTAAAATAGTGTGGCTACTTTGGAAGACAGTGTGGCAATTTCTGAAAGATTAAACAGAGTCATGGGACCACCCAGCAGCTCTTCTCCTCAATACATATAAAGAAATGCAAACACACGTCCTCACTAAAACTTGTACATACATGTTCACAGCAATATTCATCGAAGATTAAAAGTGAGCAAAATCCACCTGATGAATAAAAAAATGGTAGGTCAATATAACAGGATATTGTTTGACTATAAAAAGGAATGAAGTATGATATGTGCATGATATAACAGATCAGTTTTGAAAAAATTTGGCAAAATAAATGAAGTCATTCATGAAGATCATATTTTATGATTCCATTTATATTAAATGATCAGAAAAAGCAAATCTGTAGAGACAAAAATAGTCTGTTGTTGTCTAAGGCTGATAGCAAGGGGAAAGGGAGCCCTGGAATGTACTGTGCAAAGACTTAGAGTCTGGGGCAGTGATGGCAAATCTTTTAGAGATTAAGTACCAAACTGCAACTTAAAACCCACTTGCTTATCCCAAAGTGCCAACACTGTAATTAAACCTTAACATGGAGGTAGTAGTTTAGAAAGAACAGCCCATACATCAACATCTTTTGTCTTAAAAGCAAAACACAATAACACATGTGGCATAGGTTATCCACCAGTGGACCAGGGGATAAATTTTGACTTTCCTTGCAATGCAAAAAGGCCAAATGTTTAATCAAAGAAGTGACAGTAACCACAGTTAGTATTACACAGAATGTTAATTGGATTGGACAAGAACAGAAATTGAGAGATCAGTTAGTTGTTAGGTAGAGAGATGTTTGGACCCTAACCAGCTATGACAGTAGTAGATGCAAAGGAATGTGTGATTATGAGCTATTTTCAACAGGAAAAGCTGACAGGAGCCTACTGATGATTAAATATGAATGACACATGAGAGGAAGGATTCGTGGATGACTCCTGGTCATTTGGCGTGAGGCTTGAAATGGATGCAGACAGAAAGAACAGCTGGCTAGAGACAGATGTAGAGCACGGTACAGTGGAATCTCTGTTCACAAACTTAATCCTTTCCCTGATTCTGGTTGCGGAATTCATCCCACAATTCTGGTTGCATTCAAATTGCTAAAACTTGGACTAAACTCTGGAAACAAAATTTTGGAAAGAATTAAATTCATGAATCAAGGTACCACTGTAGTAGTATAAAAAGGGGGACCCACTTTTGGGAAAGATAATTTGAGTTTTCTGAAAGGTGGGGATGTCAAATAGATGCACATATGGATCTAGAACACAGAGATGTTTGGGCTGGAGATATAAATTTGGGAGTCATTAACATAAAGATGCTATTTAAATGAGATCACCTAGGGAGAGTGAATAGAATCCAAAGTAATTTTAAATGCCGATGACAAATGTTAGCTTCACTATCAGAGTGTCAAGCCAGAAAAGCACTAGGAACTCTACAGGAATAAATATTAAGTAGAAGCAGTCTTTTGAAAACTTAGAATCTAATGAAGCATTGACAGAGGCTAAATTTAGTAGGAATATGTTGTCATCATGTTGAATAGTTGGTAAGGTACTGACATTTACCCACAGACCATGTCTGACCAGAAGGCTGCACAGTGCTGGACAGCCCTTCTTGCACCTGTGTAGGAGAGTAGATGCATCATGGGAAAGTCGACTATGGCTGGTTTCGAGAAGCAGAGCACCTTGGGAGATCCACAAAATCCAGGCAGCTTCTATTGACTGATTTGCATGAGTCTTATGCAACTCTCACAGCCAATCCTGAATCGCAATCAGTTCGTGATGCAGCAACCAAAGGACAAAGAGGTGCTTTTCATTAATGACACAGGCTATCGTTATGATATGTAGTTACTTTCTTTTAAAATCTGATTAATTAGTTTTGTAACAAAAGGACTACATCTCTAGTCCAACTCAAGAGCAGGGCCAGGCCTTGCCGATGGTCTTATTTAAGTAGTGCTTGGTCCAGTATTTGGAGAGCAGGGCATGAAGAGTTCTCCACAATGTTTACTGTGTGATGTCTCTAAGTAAGTAAAAACAAAACAAGGATAGGAAAGCCTTCCTCTCCTCTCCATTTGTCAGACACAGTCCACAAGTTCATCTCAGACATGTGTGGCCTGCAGATCTTTTATATATGAAAACATTTTCATTTTCACACTTTCTCAGGAATCTAGATGGAATCAGAATCCAGATTTTCTGGATTTTCCTGGAGAAGGGGAAGGAAGTGAATTTGAGGTGAGGAGCAACATGGCCTCTTAATCCTTCTTCAACTAGGGAAACAATTTTATCTAATTTCCAGTGAGATTTCATTGGAACACGTGATTTAATTATTTGAAAATGTTTTAAATAAAGGACTTAAGATTATAATGCAATGGAAATTGTCTTTTTAGTACATGTGCTGCCAAAGCGAGCATGGAAATTGTCTTTTTGCCATTAAAATGGAGACCCAAAGAAGTTAGTGATCCTGACAAATTCTCACACTTAATTGGTCAGCGGGTGTCACTCTGAAGGTGCTCTCCACATCACTACGCCTCTCACTCACTCACTCACCAGCCACGGGGTGGATTCCAGTCCGTGGCACCCGTCACATGCACACAGAAAGACCAGGAGACCTGGGAGCTATCCAGCTGGAATCTGAGTTTGGGGTGGATAGGGCCCCCCTCATTTGAAATCCTATCCTGTTTTTGACTCTCTTCTGATGTACAGGAAGGATTTAAAGACAGCAGGACCAGAAAAGTGCCCCATCTCTGATTCTATTCAGAATGCAGCTCTGAATTTTCCTAGGCACATGATCTTCAAGCTGAGGAAGTACTTCCTGCCAAGAGGCAGATGGATAAATCAGATGATCCCTGATCCTGACTCAAGTCAGTATTCAGAAATATGAGCCATTTATAATTATACCTCAGAAGGAACTCCTGGTTTCATAAGAGAAAAAATTGTGAATGTCTATTTCGCTGAGCATTCATACTTTGGGTTTGGCAGGGACTGTAGATCTTCCACACTGAGGTGTTGTGTGTTGTGTCTGGACCAGGAAATCCATTTCCCACCCTCTCTGCTTTCAAATCCCAAGTACTGGTCAATGGTCAGGTTTCTCTCTTGGCGACTGACACAATAAATGTAGGCTGGATATTTACATTCCCTATTATATGTTTTAAATTTTCCTTGGCAGAAGGATGGTGAATGCAAAGCAATAGTATGGCTAGGAGGCAGGGGGCCATAATTAAAATCCCTTTTTGTTTTTTAAATGGCTTATTAAAATGCTTGTGAAACCTGCTACACAAAGCACCAGCCAAAACCCCATTGCTGCTAAATGGAATGAAATGGATTTTTCAAATGTCACACTAGTATCCACTTAATAATACATTTTTCTATAGACAGGACAATAATATATATTTTAATCACTTTTCTACAGGCAAATAGACTGCACAGGAGCTGCCCTTCACTGGCACTTGGAAATTATGAATTTTTCAATAACCTTTTCTATTATTCATCCTGTGTTATTCCGTAACATTTCTGCATGAGGAATGTGCTTCCCGGACACTTTATGAATCTCTTCTATTATTTATTAAACAGCAAGGTGTCTCCCTACACCCTTCACCCCAGGTCCCTAGGGAAGGCTGTCTGGAGGAGGATCCAAACACGGGGAGCTACATCCCAGGGTATTCATAATTTCGTGTTTATAAGCGATTCTTATTGACTGGGTTTCTCCACATGGCTCGACTTCGAGTGCCCGAGGTGCACAGGCTCAGGGAGGGGTTCGCACTCTGTGGGAGAAGCCAGGGTCCCAAAAGCAGTCTCTGCTTACGAAAGGGGGTTATATCCTCTGCTCCTGAATTGTCCCTGTTCCCAAAGCAAGCTCCTTGGGGATACACTGACCAGGTAGGCAAGATTTCTGATTGCAGTTTTTGCTACGGGTATAGGACCTAATTTAGACAAAGCTTTTTTATTTTTTTTCATAGCTCTTATACACACAATGGTTTCCTTGCCTGGATAATTATGACTCATTCTTCATTCCTCAGCTGTCGTCTGTGTTCTCTGGGGAGTCTTCCGAACATTCCCTGCTACATGACTCTTCCTCTGTGTCAAAGGGTCATGTACTTAGCTATCTCAGCATTATCACTCTGTGCTATGTCATTGTTTTGAGCAATGTAAGAAAGGGGCACATTCTCTCCTGCTCATCAAATAAACTCTGTGATAGGAAATGGAGCTAACAGCAAGTCGGTCTCCCATCATTATTGGCAACGAATGAATGAATACACAAACAACGTGAACCCCAGGGTCCTAGTGAGTTTTCAAAGGTGCAAAAGGTCTATGTCTTTGAATATCCTTGTGCTTCTGTTTCCCTATTTTCCCCCTTCTTCTTGAGGCTGAGCAGGAACACAGTGACAGTTCAAGTCCAGCCAATGGTGGAGAAGTAGCCTGGGACACTTCTGCTCCTCTGGTGCTGGTGGAAGCCATGTGTTCTGTGTGCTATAGCTGCAAGGTGGCTACTCCCTAGCCCATGGCTACACAGCCACATACATGCACATGCTCATGATATCTGTGCTTTATGTAACCTAGAAATTTGTATTTTGTTAAATCAAACTTAATCTTCTCTTCACATAATCTATAAAAGCAGAAGAACCTCAAAAGAGAAACTTGTCCTGGAAGGTATTTGCCTTTGCTGTTCTTAATCTGTTTTACTTACCATTTGCAAACCTTTCCACTTTGGGGAATGGGAATGTACCAGTGGGTTACTATCAATTGCTGCCACATTTGGAAGAGAAGATAGTACAGAAGAAGTTTCCAGGATTTTGAAACTTTGACCTATTTTGCATATGCCCTTGAGGAGCCCCCTGTTTAAAGAAAAACAATTGTTATGGCAATTCTCCTTTTCCTAATAGTCTGACTGTCCTCAGATATTGGCTTCCTCTCCTATGTCCTCTTTGTTCAGCCTGGAGAGGGCAGGGCCTGGGGTCTGCTGGCAGCCCCTCCCCCCATCATTGGAGCTTGGAGAGGCCCATGAGCTGCATCACAGCCAATGGGGCAGAAGCATGGAAGCATGCGACGTCATTACTAGGGCACCAGGCAACTAAGGGTAGCTGTGCTGAGTGTTCTGAAGCTTGTCATCCTTTGGGACTGTGTGTGTGTGTGTGTGTGTAGGGGGGTACTGGGAGTTAAACTCAGGGCTATATCTCCATTGTTTTTATTTGCAGATAAGGCCTTGTTAAGTTTCCCAGGCTGGCCTTGAGTTTATAGTCCTCCTTCCTCAACCTTTGAAGTAACTAGAATTATAGGTGTGTACCTCACCTGGATTTTCTTCAAGATTTTCTGATGGCCCATGGAATTCCTTCTTTACTCTGGACAAACGAGCCCTTTGAATTCTTTGGAATGTATTTTCCCTAAGTCTAATAATAAAATCTACAGTAAGGATATGGCTAGTGTTGCCAGGAGATTCAGGCAGACTCACTTGATGCACAGGTCCACCCTAGGAAACGTGGTATTTGGCTGACACAGTTTCCTGTTGTCCGCCTATCCTCATCCTGCTTGAGCTGGGGAAACACGACAGGTAGGATTATGGCTCTCAGAACAACTCATTTGCTGAGCCCTGGCCTTCCACCTAAATAATAACCTTGAACTCAAATGCAAAAGGGTTAGATGGAGCACTAGATGCACCCTGGAAAGGATCTAGACTATGGCTTACTGCCCTCACAGAAAGGAAGAACTGGGTCAGGTACACCAAATACCATCATGAGATTGGTCCAGCCCTGAGTTAGATGTGATCCTCCTGCTACACAGAAGGAAACTGTGGCTCAGGGAAGCAGCCTTCTAGTCATAAAATTAACGGGTGCTGATGAGGACAATGAACTTTCTTTTGCCCTGACACGTACAGGATGCATCAGAGGGACTGAGCTCCTGAAAGGGACAGAGAGAGGAATCCAGGTGTGTTTCATGTCACTGAGTTTTATCTCCTGATGGACAAGAAGGCAGCCTCTTTCTGCCGCTTCTCCTGCAGCACAAACACATCCTTCTCTGTGGGTCCCTCTCTCTGAAGTATTGAGATGCTGCTTTTGAGGTCTTTCTGAGCTTTTCTTACCTCCCCGCAAACCCTGCGCTCATACAAAACCCTCACCAGTTTCGCACAGGAGGCTGAGGGGCGTGGTGTCCCTTCTGCATTTCCCCACAGCCTCCTTCTCCCTTCGTGCAGCCCATCCCAGGGCTGGCAAAGGGGCCCCAGTGCGAAGGACTTGCCTCCCGCTTCCCGCCTCCTTGCTTTCATCCCGCCAAGCCTCCTCACGCACAGCAGCTCTCTAAACATCGTGTGTTTGTGTGTGTTTTAGAGTGAGGGGGAACACAGTTGCATGAGGCAGAGATGGCATTTGCAAAGTAATAATAGCATCCCAGCTGATGAGAGGCAAACAGCCCCAGGGGTCAGTCCTGCTAAATGATACGTCTTTCTTAACCATTTAGCTTATGAGGATACATGAGTGGAACACTTAGACTAATTTCAGGGTCTTTTTTTCCCTCCGTATGAACTGCTCGGCCCTCTTCAATGTGGAGTCTGTATTTCTAATTGGATCTCATCAAAGCTTTCCCGTTGCCTTCAGCTGGCAGAGCCACGTCTGGATGTGGAAAAGAAGATGCCGTCAGCAAGAGATTAGCTGATCAGCCATGCCTGAGAGAGGGCTGAGCCTGTGTAACTCCCGAAAAGGGCCCTGAGCTCCACACTGGGACTCCGCAGCAGCCCCCTACCTTATTCCCAAAGAAACAGTGGAGTTGTAACTGTCTCTTAGAGAAGGCTTACTGTGGGTTAAACACCGTGCTGAACATGCTGTGTATACTTTACAATGTAATTCCAGCAAAATCCTGGAAGGCAGAAACATTATTAGTCCAGTTTTACCATCAAAGAAATGGAGTCACAAAGAGGCTAAGTAAGAGGCTCAGAGACATACAGCTCCTGTCTGGCTGAGCAGGAATGGAAGGCCTGAGGGAGGAAGGAGAAATGATTGCTGTGGCACAAGGAGTGTCTAACAAACTTCTCTCTCATCAACTTATTGGGGTCTTAAGGCAGAGACCAAGTAGGAACTGGTTCCAGCAGTTTCACTTTCTTACAAGATATTGCAGTCTTTTTCTTGAAAGGAGTTTTGCCACAAATCTTCCTGAAAGAAGTCAATTTTCTTTTTGTTATAAATGTAACAGGAGAGAAATACATAAGATTTCAGGGTATGGGTGTTATCCTAACATGTCCAATGAACATGAACATCCTTAGTACCTATTAAAAGGACAGTATTATATAGACTTTAAAAACTATAAGAAAGCATATGTATATATGGGCCAGGAGGTTGTAGAGTGGGTAGAGATATGGGTAAAAATGAGAGTGAACTCGGGTCATATACTGGTACAAATTTCCCAATGTTGAGTGTGATCAGAGGTGTATATAAAATGTACCAATAAAGAATTCAATTAATAAAAAGATGATAGGACACAGAACAAATCCTCCCTGTGGTCCTTCCCAGTGACAACAGAACGATTATTGTGCACTTTTTCTCAATTCTAATTGTCATGAAGTATAAAGTCTCAATTCTCTTGCCTTGTAACTTTGTTTGGAACAATTAAATGCATGCATCTCACAGGGAAGACTCTTCCATGTCTACCAGAAACGAGGCTGGGAGGGACCATCTAGTAAGTGCAGAGAGGAATCCAGACTTCCACCTGCCTGGAAATGCCTCAGCAAGGAAAACTCTTCTGCACTTGTTAGAAGGCAGTAGATTAGCAGAGTGGGCAGTCACCCTTTTATCTTCAGATTTACTGGAGCAAAAATCTGAATGGAAGCAGATGATAATGCAGGGGCTGCAGGGACTGGGGGGAGGGTAACAGGAAGAGGAAGTGGAGGGCGTGGGTGCTACATGAGTGGCATGTCTGCCTGATGCCGGTTTCATCTCTAGAGTGGAGAGGATGAGAACAAGACATAAATAATAGTTTGCTTTTTGGTGGATGTTGGAGCACATTTCCTGCCAATAGCACGGCTTGCAAAGCCAGCTGTTTGACACTTAGGCAAGGGAGTAAGCGGGGAGAGCAGGACAAGATAAAATCACAAGTGACAGCACTGCCTGTGCCTGTGATTACAACGCATTGTAAACAAGAGCCCTGCAATTCCGGCTGCCAGAAACGGCCGAGAACCGACAGGGACCGTGCCGCATCTGAGGGCAGTGGGTGCCTGAACATCTGCTCCAAGCCCTGGCTTGTGGGGGGACGGGACAGACTGAAGAGACCTGGAGCTGTGCTGTGGCAGTGCTGGGGAGAAGAAGGAACTCAAGAGCAGTTTCGAACAAAGGACTGTGAGCGCATGCGCTTGAGTGACACACATGCATGTTTTGGGTGAGTGAGAGTATTGAGCTTTAGATCTGGATACCCCCTCAAACCCTCCTGTGGGGAAATGTGGGGCTCTGGGGAGGTAATGGGACCTCAGAGGTGCTACACTCAATGGAGGATTAGTCCACCTTGAGCTTATTGCTAAGTGTGACTTCAGGAGGTGGGGTCAGGTGGAAAGAGGGTTGGCCCGGAAGGGTGTGTCTCCTCTCCTGGCTCCTTACCCTCTCCCTCAGCTTCCTGTCTACCTTGAAGCAAGCAGCTTTTCTCTGCCTAAGCTTTTCTCTGCCAACCTTTTCGTCCATGTTGCTTCCATGCAAGGACAGATACTGTACTTCTAATCATTTGAGCAAAAATAAAACTCTTCTTTAAGATGCAGGTATCAGGGGCTGAGATTTAGCTCAGTGGTTCCGGCGCTTGCCTCACAAGAGCAAGGTCCCTGATTTGATCCGAGGTAACCACATACAACAATACTGGACATGGTGACTCACACCCCTCAGCAACCAGTACCACACACCACAGTGTAGGTTGTGGTGGCTCAGACCTGTAATCCCAGCACTCCAGAGGCAGAAGCAGAAGGATTACTAAGTTCAAAGCTAGCCTGGTCTACATAGTGAGCTCAGGGCCAGCCTGAACTACAAAGCAAGACTCTGTCTCAAAAAAAGAAAAACAAAACAGATAGGGGTCTCAGGTATTTTGTCCCAGCTGTAAGGAAAGGGACAGAGAGGAAACTTCAGACCCTGGCTATGTGACTTTCACTACCACCGCACAGGAAAGGAACTAGTTTCTCACAAGCTTTGTGAGCCATTCTAGTTATGTCACTTCCATGACATCTACCACAACATTCAAGCACTGACCTGTTGACTAAGTCACTGTGGAGTATGTATGATTTCCACAGTCCTGGGCTATGGATATTGTAAATCTTAAATTGAACAGATGTAGTCACTACTCTATAAGAGGTAGACAGTGTAACATTTCACAGAGGAGGAAATTGTGTTTTAGAGGGGTCAAGTGACATACTCATGTTTCTCAGACAGTAACACCAATGACCCATCTAGGCTGAAAACCAGCACTTAGCATGCTCTTTTTTTTTTTTTTTTTTTTACAAAAGCTCCCACAATTCTGTCTTCCACTGGCAAAGCTGTTCTTCTGGCCTTTTGACAGTTATTAAGCTAAATAGGAAAAAATGGGTCAAGAGCAAAATAGATGGTAAATAAAAAATAACTTTCTTCTTCACATTGACTTGACCAAGACCAAATACCTGGGAAAAGACCCCAAGCACACAAGGGGCTCTCTGGGGTTACCAGCCTGGAAAGGGACAAGTACCCATCATATAAGCATCATTATAAAACATAGGGGAAGTGTCCCTTGCATAGATAGAGAAAGGAGGAGAGGACTTGGAGTAGAAGGGGTCATGAGTAGGTCTAGTACACCCAACATGTGAGTGTTTCTTGTTCAGGGTAGAATGTATCTGCTGCTGCTCCAGTGAAATGCAATGGGGGCCTGGATATTTAGCTCAGTGGTTCTGGCTCCTGCTTAGCAAGCACAAGGTCCTAAGTCTGATAATCGGTAACCACATCCAATGCGGACGTGGTGACTCACATACACCAGCAGTAAGTACTACACTCCACAGAGCCAGGTGTGGTGGCTCAGGCCTGTAGTCCCAGCACTCAGGAGGCAGAGGCAGGAGGGTTGCTGAGTTCGAGGCTTGCCTGGGTTGCATAGTGAGCTCAAGGCCAGCCTGAACTGCAAAGCGAGACCCTGTCTCAAAAAAAAAAAAAAAAAAAAAAAAGAAAAGAAAAGAAAAGAAAAGAAAAGAAATGAAATGCAAAGGGAAGTAGGCTTAGTTTATCCAATGTCTTCTTCCCAACCACTCAGCACCACCAGCCAGGACTGGTCTGGATATTGCCCTGCGGCCGAGACGAAGGGCCAAGATGTTCATCCGCTCAGTTTTCCTGGGTGACTAAGGCAACTAGTAAGGGACACACTACAGTCACAGGCTTGGGCCTTCTTCATCGGAGCTTCCTGCCACAGACCCCAGCTCAGCTCATTTAAGCTGGGTCCCGTCCTGCTCGGCTCAGCATATCCCTTGGGACAAGATTTCTGCGCATCACCCCATAAGGCTATTGACTGACATGGAACTTGTTAGACTATAGGCCAGACCTGGGGAGTGGTGGGGGCTGTCCTGGCCATGCTGCACCTCAGTTCAGATCTCACAGGGCCACAACACAGCTTGTCTGGACAGGAAGTGATTTGTTACAGACTGACCCCCTAGAGGGTCTCCCCTGAGAAGGTGCAGGGCTCTCTCAAGGCCGCCTCTGAGATAGGGAACCCAGGAAGACAGCAGGACTGTGGCAGGAGAGGTGCAGAGTCCAAAACTTCTCTGAATGGGCTAGAAATTTCCCTAAGAAGCTGGAACTCCAGCTGAAAGAGCAAGGCTGTCTGTCCCCAAGCTGATCCTCATGCTCCCTCTGGCCACCCAGCCACCTGCTCATGCCCTGCCCCAGTCGCTTCTCAGGCCCATACAGGGGATACTGCACTGACCTTCAGGGCACCTGAGCAAAGGACAGCCCAGACTGTCCCACGCCTCTTGGGCATAGACGTGCCTTCTCACCCCTGTGGAGGTGCGTGGGGTCAACAGAAATCAGTAGAGAAGAGCATGGGAGCCAGGTGTGTTGGTCCACACATAGTCCTAGCTCCATGGGAGACTGAAGCAGAAGGATCCCAAGCTCAGGGATAGCCTGGGCAACTTGGCAGAAATAAAAATGGCCGTGGTTATAACTCACTAGAAAGCACTGCTTGGTAAGGATAAGACCCTGGGTTCATCCCCTAATTTTGCCTGGAAAGGGAGCACTAGATCTGAGTAATGTCCTGGGTCCACCATCTGTACAATTATTCTGCACACCATAGACAGATCCCTAAACCTTCACATCCCTGACAGGGTTGCACTGATCCATTTGGAAAATGCGAAGCCCTCACAAAGAGCCTGGTGAGAGCAACGACACAAGGGAAACTGTTTGTAACAATCTGTAGGTGCTGGAGTGGCCTGACATTGGGCATTCAGAGCCACCCCAGTGGCCTCATGGCACACAGCAGAATCTGGCTCAGCATCTGGTGGGGTGCCAGAGAAGACTCCAGGGTTTGCTTTGCACTGCCTTCTCTCCTGCTCCTAAAAGTTGAAGCTCTTGCTTGGTTTTTGTACTCTCATCCTAGGCCTCCCAACAACTGGTCCTGACCCTCAGATCAGCCCATTCGGTTTGGGCATCTAATGAATACTCGACCTCAAGGTAACCCCACTTCTGGTCACTTTCAGATAACTCTCCTTCTACCTGGGGCCCCTCAGACCTGGAATTTACTTGTGACCCAAGCTCTTGGCACATCCCTGCTATGGAGTCCTGGCTGTGAAAACAGAAGGACACCAATGACAGTCAACAGTGATCAGACAGAAGGCTCTCCATTCTTGCCTTTCAAGAGGATGAGCCAGACCATGAGCACAAGACCAAAGGCAGGTGGAGGCAGGGAGTTAAAAAATCTGGGACTGTGGAATCATATTCATAGATCTTCTTGTTAAATAGCTCCCAACACCCTGATTCTTTAGTGATTCCTGCATTTCTTAGCATTGTGGCATGTGACATATGGCTTGTTTGCTGGGATTGGAGTGAGGAGACCCATTCTTGCTTCCTTGTGAAATGCCCTACTTACATGGGGATGCACTCCATCCCTTTATTTTCTGTGATGTCAACCTCTCACCTCCCAACTGAAGTAAATGCTCTGGACTCTTGACTTTTCTGTACTGTCAGTGAGACTGAGGCAGGAGTGTCAGTGTGTTCTGTGGCATCCAGGATGTATGAGTGTGTGTGTGTGTGTGTGTGTGTGTGTGTATGTGAGAGAGAGAGACAGAGACAGAGACAGAGCATGTGAAAATGTATCTACAAATTTGCTGTGCAAAGGGTGGGATTGCAGCCCTGACTGTGTATGTCACAATTAAACTTATTCCACAAACATGAAATGATCAATAAAGATTTGGGATTTGATTATCTGGATCCTCCCCCAATTCTTGATTTCATCACCACGTACCAGGAAAAAGAGGACCCGGTGTCAGCAGAGTCTGGAGGGGAGTGCTGCAGGGTGCGGGGCAGGTGGGTCTGTGGGTAGCTCATGGTCCTCACAGGAGCAAAGTTGCTGGTCATTGTGTGAGCAGCCAGAGCCTAGTGCTGGAAGAGATTCAGGACCGCCCTCTTTAGTCCCACCATCTTGTAGTGAGGAATGTATGGGCCAGAGAAGAGAAATGCCCCCTCAAGCTCCATGGAGTAGTCATGGAAGGATTCTTTCTTTGCTGGTTTTGAGAAGGATGTTTTTAAGTTGTCCAAGTGGGTCTGGAACTTCTGGGCTCAGGTGATCTTCCTGCCTCTTCCCGCGAGTAGCTGGACTAATGGGCATGTGTCACCACACCTGACTAGGAGAATATTAGCAGCAATGGGGTCTTCTAATTCTAGGCTAGCACCTCCCCATTGTATAATTATATGTAGTTATATATCTATATGTACATATGCATGTATTTTCCTAGGTTGCCTTTGGCACAGTTGCTTGTTAAACTCCCTTAAACTCTTTCACTGTCACCTTCTCTTCCAAAACCTTCACAGCCACCCAAGGCCCACAGCATAAACCCACCCTCTCTCCTGTGGGCTCCAATCCTGAGACGTCTCTTTTCAGCGCCGTGCTCACTTCGCCTTGCAGAACCGCTCCTCTGTTCGTGGTGTGCTCCTGTCCGTCCCCTACATTCTCAGTATGTTTTCTTGCTCTAAATCCAAACTGTGGCACACAAGCGGCCTGCAGGCTCTCTCAGAACCATTCAGCCCCACTTCATGAAGGTACAAACTGCCCTGAGGTACAAATTCACATGTGCTGTCTTCCCAAGCAAGATGGAGACCTAAATACCTACAGCACCCAGCTCAGTGGCTTTGTCCATCAGAGCGGTGCAGAAAGCACTGACTATTGGATGCATGGTCAAAGTCTACCAGGACTGAGTGTGCATTCCTGACCTTTCCAATTTCTTTTGATTATCTGCTCAGGGTAGGATCAAATTCCGAAGCTGTCACCTAATTCTCACTCACACTGCTTTTTTTTTTTTTTTTTTTTTTTTTTTGTGCAGTACCCAGCTCCACCTGTTATAACAGATGCCAAAAGGTAAATTTCCCTATTCCTAAATTTAAATTTGCATTATAGCATGAGATCATTAGTATTCGTGCCTCAAAATACATTGCTAAGAAAATTTGGTGTCGTGGTGAAGAGGAAAGCTTTTGGATTTGGGCCATTTTGGAGGCGATGGGATGTCACTCCATGATTAAGATTCAGAAAGATGCAGTGTCCTTCTTGGGCAGGCTTGCTTGCTCGCCCTTCCTATTGGCCACACAGGGAAACCAGCTGTTGTGCAGTGCACAGCTGTGTACAGGGGCCCATGTGGCAATACCTGCCGTCTATCTATCACATACCTGAGCTGAAGCAGGTCTCCCACGTGTCTCAGCTCTTTGATTAACTGTAGTTTAAGGTTATCAATCATCTCTTTCTGCCTCAGCTTCTTAATCTGTGAAGTGGGAATGATTTAGAAATGATCTCTTATATGACACAAGGGTCAAATGAGACCATAGATATAAATCATTTAGAATAGCACCTGCCACATAGTGAACATTCTTTAATTCCTTCATTATTAGCTGCCCTTCCATGACCTAACCTCACCTGATCTTTAATTATGGATCACTGTTTTTTCCTCTTGCTTCTCATCCTCCAGGTGATATTTTGAGTTTCCTGTCTCATTTTATATTCTACCAAGAATGAACTTGTTTTGATCTCTGGCCATCTCTTCTGCAATGCTGTCAACTTACTGTAACTCCCTCTGTGTTCAACTTTACTTCCCATTATTTCTGATGCATAGCCTGAAATCATAAGAATCCTGTGCTGCGTGCTATAGAGAACTTGGGTGAAATCCCATGTGTGTAGGTCTTTGCTATTTCTGGTGAAATAAGTCTTCCATACATGGGATGGAAATTTAAAATATACCCTATAGCACCAATTCATTGCATACCTAGATAATCATTGATATTTTGATCCATCGGTATTTGAATCCAACGATCTGTCTTTAATGACTTGAATTTGTCTGAGACGAAAGTCAGAAGGACATGTGGCCAAAGTCAGATTTTTCTTAACAGTATAACCAATGTACTAACCTCTTTGTGACTAAACTCTTTACCTGAAATGGAGATAAAAATAGAGCCTATGCCAGAGAGTGAAGAGAGAATAAAGTGAGAAGGCCTGGCACTGCTCAGAGTCCTTATGGCTCAGTACTTCTACTTGACTTTAGCCTTCTAATCAAGCCCATTGCTAAGTCACTTGACATAACTCGTATTCGTTTATATCTTAACATTGTTTTGCAGTCCTGGAATCAAACCCATGGCTTTGTGCATGTTCAGCAAGCACTGTACCACTGACCTACACCACCAACCTCTCAAAGTCATTTCATATAATGCATTTTGACAGCTCTTTTAATAGCAGAAGTTGCTAAAGGTTTAGGTACAGAGAATATGAGATTAATCATACAGATTCCTCCATCCAATGAGTTGAAAAGACCTAAAGGGTAACCTTTTGTATGTGACCCACAGCCTTTTTCTTAAAAACATTTTAGGAGGAGAATGAAGTATTACAATGGCCTGAAAACACACTGTAATCATGAAATCATAATTCCTTGCTGTTTAACAAACAGTAAACTATTATTCTCTATATAGCAGTGATGGCAAACCTCTTACAGCATTCATTGACAACAAACAAATGACCATGAAATGCCAGCCATGAGTTTGTCGTGTTTGTCCTATAGTTTCTGGGGTTGGGAAGAAGCCAGGCAAACCTTTGCTGGATTTGTCTCCAGGTCTCTCCTGAGGATACAGGGAGGCATTTGCGGGCTGTGGTCTCACCCAGGACTCAAGGGAGGGGACAGTCATAGCAAGCTCCCTCGCATGGCTGGGATGCTGACCCGTTCTGCACCCTGACAGGTGGCATCCCTTGAGGTGTGCTATCCAGAAAGTGAAGGAGGTCACTGAAAAAGAAAGCCACAGTCTTTCTGTATTTTAATTCTGGAAAGGACATCCTGTCATTTTGGCCATATTTTATCTCTGAGGATGGAGGAAATAAGAGGAGGAGGGGCTTTATGAGTGTACCATAACAGAAGGAAAAGGTCTCAAGGCCATCTTATGGCTGCGGTGCCAACCAGCTATGCAAAGGGTGACCCCTGAAGAGACTTCACTCCCAGGTGCTGAATCAAGCTGAGATGAGAAAAGGAAGACCCAGAATATTGTTTGAAAACACTAATCACAAACCTGCCTGCACGAGCACACCACACAGGAGGTTACCTCTGAGAAATGTAATCTCGCTGACCTTTAGAGAGCAGCAACTTCAGGGCATAAGCGCCTCAGTTTGTCAACATGATCCCATTTGTCACCAGTGAGACCTTTTAGAGGACATAAACTCTGGGTTAGGCTCTGGTAAATTTGTGAGTCTGCAGGCAAGGAAGGTGTAAGGAAAGATGGTGAGAAGTAACTGTGGCCGGGAAATGAGACCTGAGCCACGGTGGGCACGACTCAGAAGGAAGAAGGTACTGAACCAGAGAATCCAAAGGCAGGATAAACTGAGAGCCTCGGAGTGGGCAAGTTTTACACCTCTCTCTGGCGCGTTCACAGAGTGTTATATTCGAGTTGGAGATACTGAAAGAGGATGCAGATCCCACGGCCTTTCCGAGTGACCCAGGCTTTGGGCATCAACGATTTCCGCACCAAATGGCGCTGAAATGAAAGTTACAAAAAGTTCTAAGGAGCAACAGTTTGCTTCCGGGGTTCCAACAGATGGTGAAGTGCGGTGTGCGCCCCCTGTGGGCCGGGAGGTCCCCTCTGCCTTCTCTCTCGTGGGCTTTGGCCCTCCACCGAGGTTCTGGGGAGTCTCGGGGCGAACTTCCTCCCGCGAAGCCAGGCAAACTTGTCAGTGGCAATCAGCCTCCAGCGTGGTTCCCCGCCAGGCCAGCTGGCAGGAAGGCTGCCAAGGCAGCAGATCTGACGAAAGAATTCTCAATCACATTTACATGTGCGTGGTGCAAAAAGGGAACGCAAGGGGGAGGGAACTCCTCCGGAGTCCAAAAAGAAAGTCACTAATCCACGAAGAAGAGAAAAGAATCAGCCGCAGATTTGTCTCAGATGTTCTCAAATTGCTGTCCTTAAAAGCTCTGCTTCTCTGTCTTCCTCCTCCTCCTCCTCCCATCCATCCAATTGCCCAAAGAAAGTCTCTAATTTTGCCTTAATTTGTGCCTTGGTTGCAAGAACAAAACAGGACGTCACTGCAGCCCCCTAGCCTCCCCTACCCTGGCGTCCCAGCTGCCACGCTTCCTCCAAGGCCCCTGGAGCCCTTCCTCTGCCATCACCCTCTATTCTTTGCCAGGAGGATGCCAGGCCCCTGTGGTGCCATGAGGGAAGCCCGGCAGAGGGCAGCCTCCAAGGTTGTAGCCACTCCAGGGTCAGTTACTCCAGTGCACCCTGTCCTGAAGGGGAATGGGGATCAGGGGTCTGTGGGGCAAGGAAGAGCAAATTATGCCCTGGCTGGCTTTGGGGTGACAAGATGCAATCCCTCAAAAATTACAGATATTTTGGGTATCTTGCCAGGACCCTGGGAGCAGTGACAAATTTGGGTATTTACATTATTTTTCAAATAAAAAACATGCACAGACTCTTCATGTCCTCCCATTGGACTTTCTGGAATATCCAGCGACAGATTGTTTCTCTGGAGACACAGGGTTTTATTCACACATTCAGTCCTGACTTGAACCACACAAACCACACTGAGAATCCTGGTTCCCCACCCCAGGGAGGCTCCCTCACTCTCCTCCCAGGGACTCCATCTCTGCCTCCACCAGGAGGACAGTCCTAATTATATTTGCAAATTGCTCCACAATCCTGGGAGAAGAGAATATTATCAGACAGTCCTGGCTGGGTGAGTAGCAGCCCATAAAAGTCTGAAGCTGAGGGGCTCATATTTCATGTAGCGATTATTGGGAATGGCCGCAAAAACTCTCATGTGATGGGTGGATGGTAACTATCCAAGAAAAGCACAGAGCAGGGGCCTAGCGACAGATGCTGGGACCTGGGACAGGGATCAGCAGAAAGAGTCTGGGGCTAGTTAACCTCTGAGCTTTTACCTGGAGTGTCCCCGGGTACTGTACTCCCCCTTATGGTGGCTGTGCTTTCTGAGGCTTTAGTTACAGTGGTCAACTGTGACACCACCTCACACCATCATGAGAAGTGTAAATAGTGTAATGAGCTCTTCTGAGAAAGAGAACACATCTGTCTTCTTTCAAGTATATTGTTCTGTCTTGTTATTATTTAACTGATATTAATATTTTACTGGTTCTAACATATAAATTAAACGGTGCCATAGATAAAGATATATAGGGAAAAGCATAGCACATACAGCATTCAGTACCATCCATGGCCCCAGGTGTCCCCTGCTGATCTTGGAATGTGAGTAAGCAGTGGTTATGTGGAATCCCTGGTAGGATGTATAGTCCCCTGTTTTGTGTTCTGCCAAAGAGTCCTCTTCTTTCTATTCTTCAACATTTAGAAAAAAAAGTATCAGTGAGGAAGATGGATTCTGGGAGCCCCATGTTAGGTAGTGAGCTCCCCACTATAACACCTCCCACCTTCGGGGTCTTGGCCATGGAGTAACTGACTCAAGGGCAGAGGCAAAAGCGATTGTCTGAGGTGCCCTTATGGCCTTCAAAGCCTGGAGGCGCCATGTGAAAGTGGGATGTGCTGCCTTTACCACAGCTTTGTAACTCACTTTTGACCCATATGCAAGGATTTACTAAAAATTCCTGCCCTGGAATTGTCCCATGCTGTAAGGCAAGAGACTGCTTCCCTCTTGCCCAGAATCTCTTTCTGTGTCGAGCACATATTAACCCGCACTTCCTAGGATCCTTGGTGAGGCAGGCCCCTGACGCTTAAGGAACGCTCTGTGAGTATACAGAGGCCATGTCTGATGGCGATCACACCTCTAACTGCACCTTCTCCAGGGTGATTTCCTAGAGGAGTGTGACCTTCAGAAAAAATATACCCAACTAGGACAATTCATTTGTATATTCACTGTGTAAAAAGTGTTAGTACAGACATTGTCCCTTAATATTTTATGAAAAAAAGATACTTTAGACTTAATATTTTAATATCTACTTGCTAAGAGCTGTTTGTAATATACTGAGGAGGCCTTTGGGGATGTCCTGGCACAAAGCTTTAGACTCCTCTGAAATGAGTGAAAGTCAAGATACAGAGAGGTGGTTTCCTCTGATCTCTGAGACCAGCAGGATGGTGTCACTACAGGGTCTGAATCCAACTGGAAAACCATGGAACACAGTCTGCTCTGTTGCAAGTCAAACTGCAGGCTGGCTTCCTGAGCACTGTGGAGACAGGTTAGTGATGCATTTGGAGAATCAAACAAAGTGGGGAGAGTGTTCCACATGTGAAAGAGGAACATTTATGTTAGCCAACCCTGCGGCATTTGGAACCCTTGTCCTTAAGAATTTCTTTGTATTAGGTTTCCTTAAATCTTCCTAAGAAGTCAGACAGGAGATTAAAAATGGCATGGGCAGAGAACTGAAGGTCATGGCACACACAGGTGGCAGCTCTGATGTGATGATGTTACCCCCAGGCATCGCAACGTCTGACAAGAGTTTGTATTTTGTCCAACAGGAAAGTAGTGGGCATGGAGAACATGGCACTGATAATTTTGAAAACATGCCAGACAACAATATCTCAATCAACGGCCAATCCACACCATGGTGCCCCATAAATGATATTGCCTCGCGATGCCTTAGCAGTTTGGTTTACATTTGTTATATTCTCAGGACAACAAAATTGCCTGACAGAATGTTCTTAGAAGGTAGCCCTTGAGTGCTGACTGTATCCAAAGACCTGTCTCAAATGCCTCAATGGGATGAATCCATTACACTTTTCACCAACACTTACATGAATTGTATCTTTCATTTTTCAGAAGAGAAGATACTCATCCAGAATAGAAACAAAACAAAGGAAAAACATCAAAACTAATACGTGAGAAAACCTGGATTCCAAATGCAGGCAGTGTAACTCCAAAGCATGGCTTAGCCACTAAGTTAACTTTAGCAGTATATTACTTAAATTTAGAAATGCAGCTATTGCTAAGTCTCTAAAAAAAGCAGAGTCATTCATTTATATACAGTTAGCTTTCCGGAAGGGGGAGACCCAGCTGAGGAGCAAAAGGAGCTAGACATTTTCCGCCATGTTTCACACAGACTACTGGGTGCCAGTCGGTGGGGGTTTTAGTTCACGTTCTCCCCTTTCAAGGCTATTCTCATTCATTTAAAGCACATCCTGTGGTATAGAAAAGCTCCTTGAGTGCAGCTTTGGAAGCAGCAGCAGTTTCTGTATCGAAAGAGCAAAAGAGCAGAATTCATCCTCCAGCGAAGGTGGCTATTTGGGGAATGTTGGGGATAGCTATGGAGTGGGTGAGACCACTTTAACCAGCTCCTCGCTTTGCACCGTGAATAATCAGAGTCCAGTCTAGAAGAGGATTTTCTCTCTCCCTTTTCTGCTTTCCTTCCTTTCTTTTTCTGTCCCTTCTCTCTGTGTCTATCTTGTGCATGAGGAGCCTGGGATTTTACGACTGAGTGACACTATTACCTTTTCACTGGATGAGGGGATTTTGGGGTGCCAACTATTCTACAAATAATGCGAGCACCTGTTTTCTTTAGAGGCAGAGCAGGATCTCTGGAGACTTAAGCTCGTCAAAGGAAACAAGTCCTTCCTCAGGAAGAGCCAGAGAGAGAGAGAGGCGGGTTGAGGTTCTGAAATTCAAAGGAAGATCGGATGCCAGGGGAAGGAGGGCCTGAGGGAAACTTCTGGTGGGTCTCAGAAGTAGATTCTGACATGAAGCATGAAAGACAGTATCTGGGCGGGCACAGTTTGTGCCTGGCCTCCGGCATGGGCTCCAGTAGAGCAGAGGAGGCCAGAATGAGATCGCATCTGCTTAGTGCTATAAAATCAGACTAAACTTTGAAATGGGCCAGTTTTCAAAAGAAGGAGATTTCAGTCATCCTGGGAAAGAAGAGTAGGGTAATAATAGAGTCTACCTGTTTTAACGTTTAAAAAAAATTTGCTTTTGTATTAAAATAACCAGTCTGCTTTTTTCCCCATTTCTGCTCTCCTCAACCATTTTCTATCTAAAAATCAACGTCCCCGCTCAGCTTGGAGGGCTCCTTTCTGTTACATGGGAAGAGGTGCTTTCCTGATCCTGGACTCCCAAGCAACAGCCCACTACATCTTTCAGCTAAATTTGTTGCAATGTTACCTTGCGAGGCCACCAGACCTCTGCCGTGCCTGGCAGCAGCTGGCCTCTGTCGCCACCTCTTTCAGGAGTGTCTGTGGTCATGCCTCATCGAGGATCCAGGGAATGAACCGCATCAGTGTCAGCATTCGGGGGCAGAGAGGGAGAGAGAGGTGGGAAGGTGTGACAGGGCACAGAGGAGGCAAGGTACCAGAAATCTGGGCACAGAGCCCAAGGAGTCTTCAAGGAAAGTCCCAGAAACATGAGCAACGTGACCACCTTCTGACCCCGAAGGACTGAAGGCTTCTCTTATAGTACTGTGAATCATAAGAGTGAAGTAGAGACGAGACTGAAAATGTTGTTCATTTTCAGAATGAAAACATACTTCCTTTAGATATGAGTATGGAGGCCTCAAACCCCACTTATTCTAGCAATGACCAGGGGGCTATAATTCTCTATAATTTTCCTACCCTGATCCTCAATTGTTTGTGTGTAGTTCTTACTTCTAACTGTTTAGGGGCTGCTGTGATTTTCAGGAGAGAATTTCTATTTCTCCTGTGAGAAATATATATATATATATATATATATATTTTTTTTTTTTTTGACAGGGTCTCACTTTGTAGTTCAGGCTGGCCCTGAGCTCACTATGTAGCCCAGGCAAGCTTTGAAGTCAGCAATCCTCCTGTCTCTGCCTCCCGAGTGCTAGGATGACAGGTGTGAGCCCTCACACCCGGCACTGTGGTAGGTGGTATTGATGGCTGGTGGGCGTGAGTCTCCACGCCCAGCATTGTATGTGGTTACCGGGGATCAAACTCAGGACCTTGCGCTTGCAAGGCAGGCACCGGAACCACTGAGCTAACCCTCCAGCCCGGTCAAGAAATATTTTTTGCCACCTCTGTAAAGGCAGGAATCTTTTGAATGGGACAAGGTTGATCCAGGCAACAAAAAGCAATTATAAATTACATTCCTGATTTTAGGCATAAAATCGGATCACTACCCATTAAGACCCAAGTGATCTGAGGGATAGCCCAACCACACCCTTCTCATTTCTCTTTTCCTCCCACAACTCTGCCCAACCTTCTTCCAGGAGTCATTTTGTGGGGTCTCAGCCCTGTGGGGCCACCCTGGAGGTCCTGAATGCTAATGAAAGTGAGCCTAAGCCTTTGTACTCCTCTCTCTCTCTCAACCCCATTCTCCTGTGTCTCTAGCCGGACCTACAGCTGCCCTCAGAGGGCAGGGTGGCAGGTGGAGAGGAGTGGGCCAGATCACCTTCTGTGGCCTCACAGTCTTGATATGTAATCACAACTCAGCCACACACTGTAATGTGGCCATAAAGATCTCAAAACCACAGTATATGAGAGTTATGCCTGAAATGAAGTCCAATCTGTGAGAAAGCAGCCAGCATTAATGCCACAAATATGTGACAGCGGGCAGAGAAATGACTGATTGGGGATGTTTATAAATATAGGAAGTGAGCTGCTTGTGGCATCCAATAGAGGGGGTTAGCAAAATGAAGACAGATGGCGGACGATTAGTTCTCATAGTCCTTTACGGCTGCCAATCCACACAGATAGCTAGCTATCTGCTCAGCTTCATCACACGGCCCTCCCGATGGGCCTCTCCAGGTACTGTCCAGGGCCATCTCCTCCTCCCTGCTCTGCAGAGAACTACAGCGTACTTCCCGAGGATGGCTTCTGCAAGGACAGCAGAATGAGATGTCACCCAGGGCAGCCATTCCAGAGATGGCACTGTTGGGTTAGAACTGCAGCCAGAATCCTGGGGCTGCTCAATCGACTCGGAGTAGTTTCCACAGAAATGCAGAAGGCTACATTTGGGGAAATTTTTTAAGACTCTTCTCTTGTCCCGCTTGCCAGCAGTGATGGAAAACTCAGATGCCCTTCCCCAGGCCATGAAAACAGTGGTTTTCTGCAGGTGGACCTCTCTGCCCCTGGAGATGCACTGTCTTAGCACGTAGAAGTTCACGTCCTCTTCCTGGGCCTCCTCAGCAGCACGACGTGTAAGACCTGCTACTCTTTCTTTCTGGGACCACCTTGCAAGTACCGGAAGAAGTCTTGAGTTCATGATGGACATGACTTGGGTTCTTGAAGGATCCATGGGCTCTGTAATTCTTTGCTTACAAATCACAGGCTCCTGCCAGATTATCATCCCGGTCAGCAGGGGCCAGGGCACTTCTTTCTTCAGAACGATGCAGGGATCACGACAGGACTCTGGGTACTGCCAGGCTGGTCCATCACAATGTGACACACACAAACGTCCCACTTCATGTAAGAAAGCAGAGGAAGAAACCCCAGTCCTGTAACTTGAAGGAAATGTGCAGGTAGTTTTCACTCTCTCTCCCATTTTTTTTTCATGCTGGTAGGACTAAGCTCTACATCTTCAACCTATTAGCTATTTCCTGTTCTAGTCTCTATACTCTGTTGTGTTGTTTCCACTCTGCTCCTGACTTTCCAGTCCATTCTGATCTCATACCCAAGAGACTCCAAGTGTACTGACCCAACACCTCAGCACCAGCTGTTAGCTCATCATGAACCTTGCGTTGCCTTTGAGTGCTGGAATCTCATTTCGCCCCCTACATTCAGGCTGGTCGCCCTTGTGCAGTTCTCACCCCTTACCCCCCATCTGTCCTTTCACGATGGTCTTGCTGAGTTCCCAGGCCTTGCACATCTCCAGCAAAGGGGAATCTGCTTGGATCTCATCATCCTTGCCTCTCCCTTATTCCTCCTCAGTTAAGAAGTACCCTCACTAGGGCCGGGGATTTAGCTCAAGTGGTACCTCACCTACCTTGGAAACACAAAGGCCTGAGTTCAATCCCTGGTACCACCAAAAAAAAAAAAAAAAAAGTATCCCCATTAAACAGCAGTCAAAATGCTAAGTGTTTCACATGCATGGCAGAACTGGGTTATCACTGGGACATTCTGAGTCAGGTAGCTGCTAAATCTCCCCATTCAATACATGCAGAAATTGAAGCATGAGAATTAAGCAACTTGCCTGTATGTACACTGCTGCTCAGTAACAAAGCCACAATTTCAGCCCCAGGTAATGTGAGAATAGAGCCCCTATGGCCTCATGCTGAGCATATTCAGCAAGAAGAACAGAACGATTTTATGATTTTACGTGTCTGTCTCCTTTTCAGCCCTGAACGCTGTCCACTCTCATGCGCCACCCATTCTACAGTTCTACGGTTCCTCTCAGAACTCACGTTACTTCTCATTTCACCGCTCAGGCTGCAGACAAGTCTACTCGAACAGCCCTTTCCAACGGTCCCTCCCTCCTGCAGCTGCTGACATCCTCCCTGAATCTGACATAAGGCATAAACCCATATTTGAATAATTGTCTTTGGAGACCTAATTACAAAATGTTACATTTTTTTTTCCTCTGTGAAATTTCATCATCTTTCTATTCCTCCAGCATGACAACAAGATCTTTATGGATTTCATCATCTGATAAATTTGCTTTTCCTCCCAATTTCATGTCATCCACAAATTTGGTCAGTGTCATTTCTGTGTCTTCATCCAGTTGCGGATGAAGACGTTGGTGTGGGACACAGCCAGCATCTGGCGTATCCTGCCAGGCCAGCTTTGACTTTGATCAATTAGTCAGTTAGCACCTATTGACTGCAGTTGTCCACCCACTTACTAATCTGCCTAACTTTGCCAGGATTCCACATAAATTTCTTTATCATTCCACAAAGGTATTAGAAAAGTCCTTGTCAAATGCATTCCTGAAATACTGGTTCACGCTGCCTACTACATTTCCCGGGGGAACACTGTCAAATGAGGAAATGAGGTTTGTCTGACATGACTTCATCTTAATAAATCTAAGACAGTAGGAAATCACTATTAATCTGCACTGCATTATAAAAGTCTAACAAAAATTCCATGCCTTTAGAATATTGGTTTTAAACCAATCCTGGAGAGCCCTTAATTCTCTTCAATGCGAGACAGAGACAACTGTAGAGACAGGAAGAAATGGATCAGGCAGGATTTCAGCCACCTCCATTCTGGAAAACTCTGCTATTTTATACTTTATAATCAGGTTTTATCTTAGGTTCCCTTTGGAAAAAAAGTAAGAGGCAAAATATAATTTGAAAATTGCTGCTTTCAAAGAAGAACTGTCTGGAGTTAGGTTTGATTGCTATATTGACTGGTACTTGGGACACTCACTTTGTTAATAAAATCGAGACACCATTATCCACATTTTCTCTGTGCCTCACAGAAGTGCTATCAGAGTTGATAGATAGCCTTAGGACAGAGCAACTAAGCAAGTCCATTATTGAAATGCACACATCTAAATGCCCAAAAGAATCCTTGTCATTTTTTCCAAGCGATTGGCTCAGAGGATACGTTCTCCATCCCCAAACATTTATTGATGCCTCCTAGCCACAAGGTATTTTCAAACACATGACTTCTCCAGCCTTTACAGACATCCTAATGAGGGAAATGCAATTATTCCTGTTTACCAGTGAGCAAGCTGATGCTCAGAAGAAGTTAAATAAATTGTTTGCAATCATGCATTCAGTCGTCAGAAAAGCCAAATTTCAAACTCAGGGTTTATTAACCTTAAAGTCCTTGAAATTTGCATTTCTTCCATGTGGTCTTACATTACCATCAGTGGACTGAGGATTTGTGTGTGTGTGTGTGTGTGTGTGTGTGTGTGTGTTTATAATGGACTAAGCACTCTATAAAGTATTTCTGAAGATTAACTCATTCAACCTGACAGTAACCAAGTTACTGATGTTCCATTTTACAAGATGCAGAATTTTTCCAGGTCCTCACAGTGAGACACTGGCAGAGGTAAATTTCCAGTACAGGCAGTTTTCTGGCTCTGGAGACTCCACCATTAACTATTATGTTATCATTTATGTCTGGCATCATCTTACTGTCAAACTCAATGCAGATGGATGCCCACTGGCCACTCTTTGTGGGGTCTTAGAAGGTGTATCTATTCCCTCAAGCTCTCCAACTGGAAACTACCACTACAAATTGTCTGTTTCTGTTGAGATAGGAATTTTTTTATGTTAAAGTAGTCTTTAACATAATGGCAGCCATTGAATGTTCAATATGAACATTAGTTGACAGTAGAACAGTATAAGAAATGAGCAGAAACAAATCCAAAGTTTGATGATTTGGGTGATGAGAAACAGAGCCAAAGCAAAGAGAAGGGGAGAAGGCAGGTCTAGGTGACCCCACTCAGAAGCATGGGGCAGGGCTCTGTCATGGGAGGACATGTGCTTCTGCTTCTCTGCTTTAGCTGTGGACCATCCTTGGCTTTTTTTGAAAGAAGACCACTCCAATATCCACATCCTGCTGTTTCCTCTCATCTTTTTCCAGATGTGCTGGAGAACAGTTAAAAGAGCTGTGATGCTGTAAAATATGTTGCCCACGTGAACAGAGCCTTGCTCTGAAGCAAGGGAATTCAGTGGTGCGGCTGTGATTTATGGTAAGGAGCTGCCTTCCACCCTCTTCCAACTGGCAGGAGCAGAGTAGAAGAAGGGGACAGAAATCACTGTGACTCTCTCCATCTAGCTCATCTTCTAGAAACTAAGTCAGAGCCTGGCTTTCCACTGAGTATATATTCCTGTTGCCTATTGAACACAAAGGGAGATAACCGTCCTAAATAGAATCAGACAATGAATGAAATGAAGTTTTAACCCCAGTGATGTAAGACGCATTGCATTTCTCCTTGTTTTAGAGTGTATTTGCCTCTTGAGATGATTCAGCTGTAATCCACAGACACCCAGTGGGCCTGGAGACAGCAAGAGCATCAAGGCACTACGGGGAAGGTAGTAATTAGCAGGGGCAGACATGAGCCAAGGGCTCTGAATCTTGAGCTCTTTCTGAATCAGGGAAGGTTAAAACCATTGTTGTTATGTTGGCATCCACTTCACTACCACTGAACTTTTCAACTCACTCAGCTAACCTGTATAAAGAAATGAGATTAAATTAGAGAACCCAGCTGAAAGTTGCAGAAAGTTAGATCCTCTCTCAATTCCCTGAATTTCCAAGGTTACCATAATCTTGCCAAGAAGCAAGTTTATTTCATTAAATAGGGTTGAATGGCTTTACATTACTTCATCTTACTCCAAAGCCCTAGTCAGAAGGGCAAGAGTGAATATAGCTTTTTTTTATATAGTGTGACATAAACAACAGGGGAAGGAGTTCTTGTGCTCCAAAGACTTGAACTAAAAAAGAAGCACACAGACACACAGCCAGTGTAGTTGAAAGATACAGTGTATGGTTAAATTAAAAATAATTTTTACCATACAAGACACATCACCAGAAATTTCCTCAAACCTTCTCCCTCTCATTTCAAACCCTCTTGTCACATTGTTCTAGCCGCTTTCTGATGCGGCTCTGAGTCCTCCATTATGACTGATTTTGGCTGCTCTGTTCACAGCTGTCTTGATGTCCTCAATACATCGAAGCATTTCCTCACCATCATTTTGGCTTTGCAAGAGCCAGAAATCAGGACCAGGGCAAAAAGTGGGAGAAGTCACACCATCATGCTTTTATGAGGCTGCTGTTCAGTTGGGTGACACTTGACAGAAGCCACCTTGGAAAGACATTTGTGAAGTTCTGTTGCAGGACTTCTTAGAGTCTTTCTGTGGTGAGATCACGGCAGCAAACCTTTCAGAAGAAAATTGCCCAATCATGTTTTCCTTTTTGTTTAAAGAATCATCCAGATAGGCTTATCTTCTTGGAAACAGGTTTCTGGTTTTGGTCTGGAAAACAATTTGGGGAATCCTTGCTGAATACAATGTGCTTGGACTAAGCACAAAAGATACTATCTAAAGTCCCTGTCAAGCTTGGGGGAATTGGGCCACTGGGAAGAGGGAACCCTTGGGAGAAGGGTGCTGCTAATGAGTGGTCTCAGAGGATCTACAGCCTCAGTTCGGAGAGATCTGCCAGGGGTGTAGAGGGGGAGGATTTCCCTCATTTGGATGAGGGGGCACCTCATCCAAATCTGGAGAGAAAACGAGTTTTAGGTGCGATACTGTTGATTCCTTTGGGAGGTCCCTTCTCCTCTGGAATGTTCATCATTTAACTTGTAACAAAGCACACCACCACCAAGCATGTCTCAGGTCATCAATAGGAGTCATGGAGAGAGCAGAAATAGTGCTTTCATTCCAGTATGCTGAGACAGGGAGTGGGTGCAGGAGCGGCCTTGAGAATCAATGAGCGGACAGCAAGAGAAGTTGTAGCCCACGGTCAGTGAAACAGAGTGAGGAGTGCAGTGGTTTCATTTGCTGGTTTGCAGCCACCATGAATGGTTCACTGATAACTACTGTAAAGAGTAATGGTCTTAAATGGTATTTAAAGATTATCTAGATTTCAAAAGCCTGAGCCAGACTTATGTCTTAAAGCTGGCTACTGCCCCTTTGCATAATCCCTCCCCAGACTCACACACTGGCCTCCTGGCCTCCCATACCCACAAAAATGAATTCATGCCAATCCTTACAAGCTGGAGCCACTAGGAGAAATAGCAGTTTGCATCAAAGAAAGAAACACTCACACTTCTTCCTCACCCAAGGCAGCGCAAGTCCACTATGCATCCTAGGACCGGACCATGTCCTATGGCAAAGAAGAAAAGTCTGTCCCCAGGGGGGACTCTAGAAGAAAACCACAGGAAGGGCCAGGCTCATCAGCTCTATGTGAAGAGAGAGCTGGCTTCCCATCTCTGTAGCAAACATCTGAGATAAGCAACTTAGAAAAAGGAAAGCTCTGTTTGGGTTCAGTTCTCTGGAGGTTGGGATCCATGATGCTGGTTCCTATCATTGCTCTGAACCGATGGTAAGCCTATATATCATATGTCATAACACAGAGTATGGCAGAAATGCTCACTTTATGGCCAGACCGTGAAAGACAAAGGCTAGGGTCACGTTGTCCCCTTTTTGAGTACATTCCCTGTGATGTGGGTATCTCTGAACAGCTTCACCATTCCTATCAAGCTGGCCGCCAAACCTTTACTGTGTGAGCCTTCAGGAGACCCTTAAATCCAAACAATATCAGTCCCTCTGTTGATGAAAATAATTTATTTTTTATTCTTTCAGGTTTTTCCTGGCAATCTTACGAAGGAATCATTTCAGAAGAGGTGCCCTAGCAGATCTGGACTTGCCTGACAGAGGTATTAATCTACCGGCTAAGTCTTTGAGAAGGGGTAGAAATTCTGTTCCTTCCCAACAGCTGGAGGAAGCTGATATCATTTTCAGTCCAATCAGATCCTACCCTGCTGGTCGGGAGTCCCTGTCTTCATTTTCTTGCCATTTCAGAATATCACATCAGCTAATTTATATTGGCTTTCTGCTGTGAGGCACTTGATAGAAGCCATCACATGTGTTCCTTTCTACATCCTATAAGGCAGAAATTTAGCAAATGAACAAACAGAAGTTCAGGAAGACAATGATAAACCAGCAGAACCAGAATGTATACCCTGGCTTTCCTGGTTCCAATGCTGCACTCACAGGTAAAGTGTGTGTGTGTGTGTGTGTGTGTGTGTGTCCATGTGTTTTGAAATGACATAAAACAACACAGCTCCAGGCAGGAAATGAGAAGTCCCTAACAGCTCTTGAATCCTTTCCCAGCTACTACAGTTTGCGTCTGCAATATATATTCGCAAAGACTCAAGTGCTAAAGGTTCTCAGGGTGGTATTGCTGCAGCTTGTGCAGTGCTTGAACTGGGGCCCAAAGGGAGGATTTTAGGTCTTTGCAGGCATGTCCTCAAGGGTGGTGGGGCTACAGCCCTTACTTCTCTCTGCTTCCTGGCTCTGTCCTGTGCCCTGCTGTCAAGGGCTGTGCTGCCAAAGCAATGGGAACAATCGCTGATCACCAACTAAAGCCACAGAACTGAGAGCCAAAATACCTTTGCTCTTCATAAGCCGATTATCTCAGGATTTGATGTCTTGATGGAAAGCTGCCTAACATGCCCTGACACAATCAAGGCACTTACTCCTAGTATTCTTGTCTGTGATCGCCCTGTTCCCTGTCAAGAGGAGGCAGCACAGAACTGGCTGGTGTGCCTCCTACTCAGCCCCAGGCAAGATCCTTACTGGGCCTTGGGGCTCTTCTCTAGCCCTTAACTTTGCATTTTTTTCAGGCGGGAGGAAAACAAATGAGTAGACAATGCAGCTGGGGAATATGAACCCGCAGCTAGGTTGTTGAGCATAAGCCAAGCCTGCTTCTCATTCTACCTGCATGCTGGCATGTTCTTCTCCAGTGGCACTAGAGTTGGATATCTTGAGACACTGAAGTTTTCATTCCTCTTGATTGGGCTCTACGGCAGCTTGAAAAGCCTCTGACTGAAAGTGAGAATCGTGTCACACCTTAATAGCCTCATTTATTGAGCAACGTGGGCTTTTTCAACTCTCTGAGCTTTGGTGGGCTGTCAGAGTTGCTTGCTTTGTTTGTCTGGTGCACATTTCTATTCAAGGAACTGTCTCTGCCAAGTCTTTCACTGAGTGCACAGTCATCCGAAGGGAAAGAGAGACATGCTCGACATGAACATCAGTGGCAACTGGAATTTGTCACACCCACAGTGAAAAAGCAGAGCCAAGTGAAGAAAGGCACAGATAGAAGCAGCCATGGGGGTGTGGGAGCCCAACTGGGGATGGTCATGCTTTGGGTTTGACTCTCAGTGCTCTGGAGAAGAGCCATGTCCATAAAGAGGACCTTTCTCCAAGGCCAAGGACTTCAGTGCATTGTGTCAAGGGGCACTTGGGCCTGGAGGGGACCCATTGTGTGCTCTTGTGCATTAGGACACCTCTGCCTTGTCTGCTGTGAATACCTGGAGATGGCAGCATCCTTTGTGGAAAAAGAAACTGCCCTGGTGCACCCACCCACTTCCCTCCTGCCACAGTGCACTGGCACAAATCGAGGCACGCTGGCTGTGGTTCTGTGTGTGGCTGTATTTTCAGGAGCTCGTGGAATGTTCTGGTATTCACTCCTGTGGTCAAGTTCATTTTAAATGGGCCCGAGCAGGTCTCATAGACACTTCTTAATTGTCTGCCCACCCTGCTGTGCTTTACCTAAGAAGCTGAGATACGATGACACACTTCACTCGTCCTTGCACACATTCTCTTCGAGGCACATGTGTGACCTAGTTCTGAAAGGAAGAGTCCTGTGTTGTTTAATTAAGTAGTACCGGATTCAGGCCATGGCCTTCTGCGCTGTGGGATCTGCTGTGGAGGGAGGAGCTAGGGATCCCCCTTTGGACATTCCATGCTGTGCTTTCCAATGAAGAACTCGAAACTGAGGATTGGGGATCAGCTCCCTGGGGACAGCTGCGGTCCTGCAGTTCTGACTCCAAGAGGCCTCATCACCAGGGTGCTGTTACCCCTAAATCATTGCTTTTCCTCCCGAGCTAATTAGGGAACTTTGCTCCTGCAATTGCATCTTCACTAAGCATCTTTGGGCTTTGGAATGGGATCTGGTCCATTTCCAACTCTACTCCTCTTGGGCAAGATGCTCAAACATTGTTGAAAGTCTCAATTTTCTCTGAGGCGAGTTAAACCCCAAAGCAAGACCTATCTGTAGAATATTTTGGGTTCATATTAATAGATGTAAATCATCAAGAGTCCTGCATGAGAGAGGAACTTCGGGACCAGATATGAAACTCACTTCCCTCCCTCCACCCTCCCATTTATGCCACATATGATTAGTTATCTAAGGGTTAATGTTTGGGCACCTAATGTACACTAACCATTGTTTGAAATACTTTGTTAGTTGTAACATTGTTATGACTGTTAATTCTCCAGTTTAAATAGTAATAATTAAAGGCACAGAGCAGCTAAGTGACTTGCCACACAGCCTCCCTGGAATCTAGTATATCTGGTTTGAAAGCCATTTTCATAGGCAGTCCCCTGCGCTGCCTCAGGCCTGCTGCCTCCTCAGGGACCCTACACACCTGGAGGGTGAGAGATGATGCTACAGTTCACAACTAGATTCCCCCAGAGCCTTGTGCATCATAGGCGGTGCTCAAGGAGTGACTGGTTCATGGGTGTGTGATACTAGATTAGTTTGCTGATTGGTTTAATATTCTTCTAGGTATGGGTGACAGACTATTGATGAGGAAAGACTCATGAGTTGCGTGGCCCCAAGCAATATGCATTGCAGCCAGGTTGGAATAAAAAAGGGAAAGACTAGGCTGGAGATTTAGCTCAGTGGTTCTGGCACCTGCCTAGCAAGCACAAGGGCCCTGGTTCAATCCTGGTAAGCACATACAACAATACCAGGTGTGGTGACTCCCACCCACCAGCAATCAGTACCACACACCACAGTGCTGGGTGTGGTGGCTCTCGCCTATAATCCCAGCACTCAGGAGGCAGAGGCAGGAGGATTGCTGAGTTTGAGGCTTGCCTGGACTACACAGTGAGCTCAAGGCCAGCCTAAACTACAAAGTGAGACCCTGTCCCAATAAGTAAGTAAGTAAGTAAGTAAGTAAGTAAGTAAATAAATAAATAAATAAATAAATAAGTTAATTAATTAAAAAAGGGAAAGATGAAGGAAGTCATTTTCTTTCCTTCCTGCCATGCCATGAGCTGTTCCTCATCTGCCAGGGCCCTCTGCCATGCTGCAATGGCTTGGAGTCAGCCGACCATGAACTAAAACCTCTACTAATTGACCTACTGTAAACCTTCCGTCCTTTAACTTGTTGGTGCTAGGTATTTCATTTCAGACACAAAAGAGTAACTAAGACAGATCTGTTACTTTTGCTCATTCTGAGCCTGCAGTGCTTGCCCCATAATATGCAATCTTGTTTATTAAGCAAATGGTTATTATTTTTAAATTATCATTCTAACCTGTACTGTTTCCCATGGGCAAAGCATTCTACAAACGCATGACCTACTAAAGCACTCCATTTAATTTGGTCTAAAAGCATCTTCTTCGAGGTTATCTGTGGGGTTTAGCATGCTTTCAGAACCTGTGAATAAGGTGACTTCCCTGAGCTCCTTAGGCTCTGTGGGCTCCTGTCTGCTGCCTGCTCTGGCTATGCACTCCATGCGAGAGGAGGAATGGACTCATCAGCACCACATTTCTCTGCATGCTCCAGCGCTTTTTCCCCAAGTTTGCCTCAGCTCCAGGGGGCTTGCTGAAGTGTGTGCATGCTGGGAAGGGGAAGTCAGATATGGAACATGACTGAAAAGAAGTGCCCCACTGGATTCTCTAAAATCAGGTATCCCTGGGCACTGGCAGTGGCACCTTACTCTGAGTTGGCCATCTGTAATACATGTTCCTCCTAAATCTTCTTCTTGCTCTTTGGGTTCAGATCTCTGCAGGTCTTCTGGATATTGTGCTTTGTAGTTTGGATCTTCAGTGTCCCCCAAAGGTCCCTGGTTACCAGCCTTTGGCACTTGGGAGATGCTGAACCTTAGGAGGTATGGCCTCATGGGAAAGTCAGGCATGGGGGTGTGTTCTAGAAGGGGACATTGGGAACCAGCCCCTCTTCACTCCCTCCATCTGTCCCATACCCACCATGTGCCTCCGCTATGATGTTCTGTGCTGTCACAGGACCAAGTGACCATGGCCGGAAACTTCTGCAAGCATAACTCTAACACTGTAAACCCCTCCTTTATTAAAACGATTTTCTCACATGCTGCTTCACAGCTGTGGAAAGCTAACTGATATGCTCTCCAGAGGAGCTGGCCTCTTTCTCAACCCTCTCTGCCCTGCTCCTCTCTTAATTTTACCCTCTGCACTAAACTGGAATGTGTATCATTTCTTCTTGGATTGTGTGTTTCTTCCCTAACCTCAAGTCTGTCCTGTACGTGGTTGTAACCTTGCATTCACAGCTTGTGTAGCACACAGTAGGCACACACACCATCCATGGACAGGATTATGCCCTGGATCTTTCCTAGCAGGGGCTGGAGCTCAGGGCTGTGGTGGTTTATCTCTGCAGATTTGCACCTGGAACACCTTTATTTCAATAGTGCTAACAGCAGAACTGGAAGATATAACTGGGTTCTGAGTTTGGGAGAAGACCTTGGTAAACTTGCTAAGAAATGGGGATCCCTCATCCTGGAAAGAAATGGAAAAGCAGAGCAAGAACCAAGAAACAAAGAGATCTCCCCTCCCCAGGCAAGGACATCACTAGAAGAGAGTCAGAAAGAAGACCCTGGCTCACCACTGCAGGATCTGCTGGGGATCCTGTAAAAAGCACTGACTGAGATGACTCATCAAAAGAGTCAGGTCTGAGCATTGGCCTTTGCAACAAACCCTGGAGACTCTGAACACTTTGCTGTTAGGAAATAAGGGGTTACAGACCTTGAGGGCCAAGGAGAAGGAAGCATGAAACAGAGATTCAGTACGGGAATGTAGAATGCAGGAATGAATAAAGAAGAAGGCAAGAGGAGAGACTGAGCCCCAGGAGCCCTGGGAGCTGCCCTGGGCAGGGACTATAGGGCAGATGAGGACATTTCCACTCCATGACCAGACTTTAGAGGCAGGAAGGGTGAACATGGGGCCTAGACCAAGAAGGGTTGGATCTATCTGGGGCCCAGAAAAGTGAGACAGAAAAAAACCCAAATCTATAAATAGAAATAAGAATTTTCAGTGAAAGACATTCAAGAACAATGATTTGATAAAATGAAATGTAGTATTTACATGTCCTACAACAGGTACCAAAGTTGAAAAAGGATGCACACAAAGTGAGAGGAGCTAATTATAAAAGACCAAATGATGTATGATCCCACTTACATGTAAGTCAAAACGGGCAAATTCATAGAAACAGAAGGCAGGTTATTGGTGACCTAGGGCCTGGGTAACAAAAGGACTGGGGAGAGGACAGATGAAGGGTGGAAGGTTTCATTTTGGAATAATGAAAATATCCTGAAACTGATCTTGGTGATAAGTACAATCTATTCAAAAATTCAAGTGACTATTCAAAGACTCAAATATTTGTTAATAGAAGTAGTTTAATTTCATTGCATTCAACTATACAATTAATTAAATAGGTGAGCTGAATGATATGTGGATTATATTTCATTAAATATTTTAAGAAAAAGAGAAAGCCTCTGGGAGCTACAATTTAATACTCTTAAGTGGGCCAGGCAGAGGAATATGAGTTGTGTGTTTGGAGCAAGCTCTGCTGTCCTTACCTTCCTCGTATGCTCATTAGCTGGGCTGACCTGAGGGATGCTTGGAGCTCTGTGCTCTACTGGCCAGGATGGGAAGAAGAGCCAACAGAGAGGTAAGGGGAAGGACCCTGTGGACTCGAAGCCCACTTGTGCTCTCTGCAGCAGCATTGAACATCTCCAGGGTAGGACTTCCCTTTCAAGACTGTGCTTGGTCACTCTCGGCCAATCAGAGTGAAACGAAGCTGTCCACGTGGGGCCTGGCCATGACTTCAAACAGGACAAGGAGAATGCTTTACTCTGTCTCGGGAACCCAGATCTGGACAAGACTCTTTCTGGATTTAACTGTGTGACTTTTGGCAAATGGTTGGCCCTCTCCCCAAAACTTAGTTTCCCATATATAAAATGAAGATATACATGGTGAAGGTCACCATGATCTGTAGAGTGGTTCTAATGTTCTTTCTTTGGCAGAATGCCTATGAAGATTAAGGAGATGTAGTCCAAGCCTGTGTTCCCCAGACAGACACAGAGTAGATGTTTTAGAGTACCAATTTGTGCATAATTTTTAAATAATTTGGACAAATTGTTCAGTTTCCTCACCAGTGAAACAGAGAATTGCCCTATTCTGACTGTTGAGTTGGTTCTATGACTTACTAGACATGAAGCACTAGAACAGTGCTGTCAGCACATCAGATGGGCACTATAAAAGCTATGATATAGCAAGTCATAAGAATAATGCCATCACTATGCTTACTAAGTATTCATTCACTGAACATTTAATCACTGAGTGTATACTATAGTCTACAATAACACATGGGCCACTACAAATCTGAGAAAAAATGTAGGTGTATGGTGTGATTCCATTTCCCCACCTTCCCCATCATTGGATGGTGCCACCTTCTCATTCTGGTGGACGACTAGGATAGGCCAAAGTAGCATCTTTGCAAATTTATTTTATATATAATAATCATATGTTATTTCAGTAACTACAGATCAGAGTTGTCTTAGGATCACAGTTCCATCAGAATCTATGATCATCTTAAAAGAGAAAAAAAGCTACTTTCTTAATGTTTGGTGAACATGAAATGCATTAATATAGCCTTGAGCAGCAGTTCTGGGCATGCAGTGTAATAATTTGACGTATGTTTACAATACAACATGATTAAATCAGGCCTATAAACACTTTCATCCCCTTAAATATATATATTATTTTTTTGTGTTGGAAACCTTCATACTCATGTCTTCTAAGTGAACCCTTGACTTACAGACTCAATTCATTCCAAGAGCTGGTTGTAACTCAAGTTGGCCAATGGAGGCTCAGACTCCTCTACAAATGCTTCAAAGTTTCTTTCTCGTACACAGCATATCTCAGTGTCTGGAGAGAGACACTGATCCAGGATTTCTCAATTAACCCCACACAGGAAAGGATGTTGTAATATTCCTCGAGGAGTTCATTAGGGGTTAGATTTGTATCGGAGACCAACTGGAAGTACACGTGACTGAGATTCAGGTCATAGCTCAAGACTGATCATAAGTGAAAACTAAAATTCTGGTCATAACTCAAGTTGTTCTTATGTCCAGGTGGTAGTAACTTGAGGGTCCACTGTAGTTCTTTGTTAAATGCATAATAAAATAACCAGAGCCACAATTATTTTCCTGTGGTATAGATCTCAGGAATTTACCCTCCTGACTAGCTGTGGCCTGTACCTGTCACCCAGCCCTCTGCACCCTTCCCAATTTGCAGGGACCACTACCCTGATCCTCCTCTGAAGAGTGGGGCTTACTTAGCTTCTGTCACATGTGCAGGGACAGACTGTCTCCTTATGCTCTGCGTGTTCCCTTATGGGAATGTCCTTATGGGAAGTCCTTTGATGCTCTCCTGGTCAAAGCCTCTCCTTGGTGTCTCTGACCAGGCTGCAGGGTTTTCATAGATCTCCTGCCCAGTGCACACCAGTCCTCCATGCCGAGCCCTTCACAGGACCCACCTGGTGACAGGGAGGTGACCAGCTCCTTAACAGAGATGTCTTTTTTTTTTGAGACAGGGTCTCACTTTGTAGTTCAGGCTGGCTCTGAGCTCACTATGTAGTCCAGGCAAGCCTCAAACTCAGCAATCCTCCTTTCTCTGCCTCCCGAGTGCTGGGATTATAGGAGTGAGCCACCATGCCCGGCCAGAGATGTCTTTGAAACCCACCCATCCCCCTGTTTCCTGTATGCCTGGAGCCCCCAGTTCTGCCCACCTTGAGAGAGAAAATCTTCAGCTGATTTCAAGTCTAAAATGTGTAGCTTCTCTGAGGGATCGCTCTTCCTTCTAATGCTTCTTCCTCTCAGGGTCGTACCTGCCAAGACTTCTAATCATAGGCAATTGATATTCTGCTGAGTATCTTTGGAAAATAATGTGCAAACAAGAGGCTGCAGGCTATAAAAGCCCCCGTCCCTTTCTCACTCCCTCTTCTCCTCTCCTTTTTAGAAGATGGCTTACAGCTTAATAAAAATACAGCCTGAGCCAGGACAGCAAACCTTTGCACTCTGCCCAATAATATTATCCTTTTAAGAGTTTTATTAATCGGTTTGAAGTTGTGCTGCATTTGGCTAAGGGTGCAAGGTGCCCTCCCTGCTGACAAGATCATCTTCACATTTCCGGAGCTGGCACAGTTGGTTCAATTGACGGAATGGCCAGGAAAGAGGGTCAGCTGCCTTGGAAAGGCTGCACGTGTGATGGGCAGGCAGCAGCCAGGCTGAGGCATGGCGTGAGCACACGTGCCCACACGCATGCACATGCGCCCACAAAATCTGCACACATGGATGCAGCCAGGGACCCCTAGTCTCTTTCCCTGAGAAAGCAGCATGGAAGGAGAATGGAGGAGCTCCTGACTTGCTTCTCTTCACTCTTGAGGAATCTGTAATACATTCTGCAGGGAAGACCCACTAGCTCACAAGGAGAGGTGAAATGTGGCTGTCAATTTAGCAGCATCATTTGAGCTCAATCAGTGTGGCACTGGAGGAGTCCCCTAAATGTTTAATTTCTTCCAGCACTGTAAGCGCGGCGATAGGTCTTATCAGGATTGTATTGAATGCGCAAATGAGACACGGTGTGGAGCAGTTTTCTTGAAGGGAGAGACATTAAAAGCACACACCAGGAACTCATTTAACAGGTTTCTAATAATGTCATCTCATATTGATGCCACATTTCCATTCCCATCCACCTCGGTCCTGATGTACACACAGACTACTCACCCTTCCTTAAAATACACGCTGTCTGGCTTGGCTTGGGACTGAGAGAATGCAGCTAGACCAAAGGTGAGACTTCCTAATTTGGTAGATTGGTCAGCACAAAAATCAAGATCTTCCCTTGAGAATATTGATGAATAGATCAATTATTAAGTTATAAGTATAGTTTTGTTCTGGTTGGTGTGACTCTAGGTAAGTTTAGCAAAATATATTGGATCTAGGTTCACCTGAGTCACACAGTAGAGTTCTTTCCTGACTTCTTGGGTGTTTTTCTAGCACATGTCCAAAATGAATCAAATGTGGGGTTAATTTTTGCTCTAAAAAATGTGAAGCATAAAAGCATTTAGTCATTCACAGATCAGATATTTACTAAGCATTAAGAGCCAGGCACAAAACACACATGGCCAACCCTGGAGCACACCAGGGAGGAGGTCCACGCAAGGAGCGGGGCAGCACAAAGGAGGAAATGATCCCTTCCCCTGCTGGGGGGATGGGAAGCAGATGTGGAAACTTCCCCAAGGAGAAAGTTGAGCTGAACAGAAAATAGTGGTTGGGTCTTTCCAGGCAGAGAAGGGAGTTGGTGGTATTTCAGACAGAGGCACAAAAGAACCAGACTTCAAGTGCCCAGGAAAATGCTGATGTCACTGATGCTGGAGACAGATACTGGGAGAGATGACACAAGCCATCCTGTTGGGGCAGTGCTCTCTTATTCAGAAAGGACAGCACTGGATACAATCGGCACAGCCACTGAGGAGCGGCTAGTGCCCCTCGATCATGACTGCTTCCTCACAGGTGGGCCCTCACATGACGGAGGTGGCCACAGCATGTGAACTGATGATGTGGTGTGTGTGTCCTTCAATGCCAGACACTGTGATGATGGGTGGCAAGTGCTCGGGGCCCCATTGAGGAAAGGATGTAGTGGCCTGGAGAGGTCCACATGGAAGAGACCAGAAGGAAGTCAAGGTGTAGGAAGGAAACAAGTGCAGTGAGTATATGCACAAGAGTGTGTAACAGTGGGAGTGAGCAAGCACGAGTGAGTGTACATGGCTTATGTGTGTTAAGAATAGAGGTCCCATTCAACCCTGCTATCTCCCTGCTAGGAGTATACCCAAAGGAATTTTAAAAAATCACGTTGGAAAGACAGATGTACAACCTTGTTCATAGAAACTCAGTTTGTGATAGTCCAATCTTAGAAATGACCCAAATGCCCACCAACTGGAGACTGGATAAAGATGTGGTTTCTTTTTAAAATGGAGTAATACTCTGCCATAAAGAATGACAAGATTGATTCATTTATGTGCAAATGGAGACACCTGGAGGACACACTAATAGGTGAAATAAATAGAACACAGATATACAAATACCAGATCTTTTCTTTGATATAAGTACCTTTAGAGGTAAAGGAGCTCTAGAATGTATGATAGTTTTTGTAGAATGGAAAATATCCAAAAGGAATTTGGTGTGGGAACATAATGAGGGGAAGGAATAAATATGATTTGGAAAAAATAAAAATATGTATATAGGAGGTGGGGAGGGGGTGGGTGGGCAGGGATGTGGGTAAAAATGAGAATTAACCTGTCACATATTGGTATAAATTCCTCAATGTTGTATGTGATTGTGAGCTGTGTACATAATGTACCAATAAATTTTACTGAATAATGAAAAAAAAAAAAAGAATAGTCTTGGGAGGAACCAGAACTACAGAAAGACTCTGAGATAAATGTGTGCACTAAAGGCCTGGGCCATTAAGAGAGCTGATGACATGTCATGTGTTGTGACCGCAAAACAAATTTAAAAAGAAGAGAAAAATTAATGGGCACAAGAAACTCATGCCAGGTGTGGTGGCTCATGCCTGTAATCCCAGCACTCAGGAGACAGAGGCAGGAGGATTGCTTGTGAGTTCAAGGGTTGCCTGGTAAGTTCAGGGCCAGCCCGAACTACAAAGCAAGACCCTGTCTCAAAAAAAAAAAAAAAAAAAAGGAAACTCTTAGACTTGGATAAAGTGAAAATAACAAGAAAATATATATGTATACATATATTTGTTATAATTCATCAAATTGTATAAATTAATTATGTACAGATCTTTTGTATGTCAGTGATATTCTGGGAAGCTACTATAACAATAAAAGCACAAAGAAGGGACTCAAGAGACAACCCCTCTTGCCCTGCCCCCACCCTCACGCCTTGTGAGGACATGCGAGAAAGGCCCCTGGAGACCAGCAGTGAGCCTCAACAGCACGCACCAGGCTGGCACACAGATGGCAGGCTCCAGGACTGGGGAAGTGAATGGCTGTAGTAAACAACAACTAACCAGCTAGCTAACCAGCTAACTAAAGTGGGGGTGGCCCAGGGACCATTAGTGCCAGGAGGAGCAAAATGGTGAGCAAACAGCGAGGTTCCTACTCGGTGAGATGGAGGCGACACTGAATTTCCCCCTGCAAGGAGCACCTGCAGGGAAAAAGGGACCTAACTACTGATGCCAGTGATGGGCCCCTTGCCACGGTCTGTTCTGGTGATGGCACTGATGTGTAATTAGAGAAACAAAGGCTAAGGTACCTTAGGGGTACCTGAGGCTGCAGGGCCTGACATCCAGGTAGCAGGAACATCTGTGCGCTGTCTAATGCAGGTGCCCTTGCAGGCTATTTTAAGAAGCAGGGAAGAAGTGCTGGGAGTTTGCTTTAGGGCCCAGCAACTTGAGGAACCGTAAGTCATTAAGACTCATGGACGGGATAGCAGGGGGCCCCAGACTGCCACAGCCTTGCGCTATTTTTATCTTCTTAGAAAACACAAGCCACTGTCTTAGGAGATATAGGTGATTTGACATAGTAAATTAGTCTGATACTTTTAATAGAGAAGGTAGTCAGTTATTTGAAAGCAACCCAAAGGGACTGTAATAAATCTTCTTTCTTGAAAACGAGCATTTGGCTTCTGTGAAGAGCCAAACCAAGGTCCAAAGCTGGCGGGAAGGCTGTTGTCAAAGGGCAATCTGTACCCACCACAAGCAGAGGCCAGAACAGTCATTCCGCTGGGGGTCTTGCCCTGACCCAACCAGGCTGACACGCAGTGGCCTCCGTGGGCCATGTGTGGGGATGAACCACACTGTGACTGTGAGGAGTGAACAGCGAGCGGGGGGGGGGGGGGGTGTAGAGCAGATGCCCCGGGGAGCTGTGATACAGGAAAATTTCTCTTGCAGCCTTCCTTCCCCAGAGAAGGGCTGCTGGAACTTCCATTTAGACAGATGCTGTCCTTGACAAATGGCAATTTTTCCCACTACCCGGTAAATTACTTGAAGTTAAGTTTAATTTTTTTTTTTCCTTTAGAAAAGAAATAATCATTAGCCTTGAAAGCAAAATTGGAGTTAGGGCGGCAGTGATATAATAATAATAATTTGCACTCACTCAGATTCTTTCAGGCAAAGGTCTCGGAAGCTTTGCCAAACATTAATTAATTAAGCCTCGCAGGTCCCCCCAGGAGGCAGGTGGCTATTATCTCAGTCTTGCAGATGTGGAAACTGAGTCTCAAAGAGGCGCGAGTGATTTGCCCAAGGTCACCGTGGGAATGAGAAGCGGGACAGAGATTGGAATTACCAAACCCGCCCCCCCGGGCAGACCAGGAAGCTGGCTGCAGCTCTCCCCCGGGGGAGCTGGGGCTGAGTGGGGACCGAGCTGGTGAGGCCCAGTGCATAGCAGGGCCCAGAGCACTGCGGCCCACGGAGCCCTTGGAGACGCGGGAGGGGCTGTTTCTGCTTGCAAGGTCAAGGCTGCCTGGACTCAGCAGCTCTGCTCAGCTCTGGAAACGCACCAAGGAGTGGTTAGTATGGTGAGACTGAATCTACGCTGTGCGTGGGATCCTGTCCGTCTTCACGTTAGGTTTCTGCGCAGACTAGAATGCGGAAGCACAAAGGAGTGGGGTGAAGGTCAGTTTTAGGCAGGGGGAAGAAGGCATTCCGAAGGGTTCCGCGGACCTACTGCGACGGCTGGTTTCATCCACCACGGCTCTCCCTGGGCTCTGCTGGCCTCCTGGGACTGTGGGGGTGGGAAAGGAGGTCTGTGGGGAGCCGGGGAAGCGCTTCCTTCCATGGCTGTGTTAGCGGCTGACAAATACCGCGGTGAACGCCCCGCCCTCTCCCCACCTCCCGCGCTGGGGGGCTGCTGACACATATTTTGCTATTTCCTCATGAGATTATGCTTCACATAATGAATTTTATTCTTATTCGTTCTCTCCTCCTCTCACAACTCTGCGGCTTCTGCGGGTTTATCTGCTGCAAGATGAATCGCCCAGAGACTTCGTAGTGCATCTTTCTTTACACTTCACCTCCCCCACTGCGGAGAGAAATAGACTTTTTCCTCATCCATCATAAGTCAGCGTGGCAGGGCTGTCGCTCCCCGGCCCTGACCCACTGCCTCTCCCTCTCCGTCCGCTCCAGCGCGCCGCCCACCTCCTCCAGATCGCTGGGGACCTTTGGAGAAGATTTCAAATTGTAGTTGAACCAGAGCGCAAAAATAAAATAAAGTACATAAAATTTTTAAAATAATAAAAAAGAGAAAAATGAAGTTTAAAAGTGACACGAGAGAGTCATTTCAGATTTCTTAACTCCAAGGACTCTTCTATTTAAATAGTATATTGTGAAATTTAATAAATCCACTGTTTTTCCTGACGTGTTATTGATCTTCAAACTTCCCCAAAGGGCAAAGGGTAAATCCTATTTGCTTGATTTCACAGGTTCAGAAAATGAAAGAAAAGGAGGAGAAGATGGAAGGTTATACTGGGAGGCTGAAGGAATTAGGCTTTGCAGACCAAGAGAGACAGACAGACAGACAGACAGAGAGGAACAATGAATATAAGGAGAATACTGACACTGTCCCAGCACTCCACTGCCTGTCTGTCCCCCAGTGGGCGCTGACTGAGTAAAAATAGATTCCAATTTTAACACAAGAAAAATCCACTTGTGATGCAGAACTGAACGTTCACAGGCCCAGCACACAGGAGACCTAGGTTTCAGGCCAAGCTGGATGGAAACAGTGGATGTAAACTTGGACGTGTCCCTGGCCTTTGATCCCTAAAACGGAGTCATCTAGAAGACTGCTAAAATATATCCTGAAGCTAAGGCTCTTTGATTTTTATTAAAGCAAAACTTGGGGTATTAAAAGTTTTTAAGGTAGATTAAGATAAGTTGGGCAGGAGATTTAGCTCAGTGGTTCCAGTGTCTGCCTAGAAAGCACAAGGTCCTGAGTTTGATCCCTGGTAACTACATCCCACAATACTTGGCTTGGTGACTACCAGCAGTGTCACGTACCACAATGCCAGGCATGGTGACTCACACCCACTAGCAATCAGTACCATATAAAACAATGCCAGATGTAGCCACCTGGTCCAACTAGTGGCCATTCCCCTGACCTGGGCAGTTTGGGTCTTTTTTTTTTTTTTTTTTCCAGGACAAAGCAAAAGAAGAATCTTCTAGAACCATTTCCCCATACCTGAGGCTGACCAGTGGGAATATCCATCCATTCAGCAACACTCCTGAAACTAGTCATGCATGCTAAGGGAACTCTGCCATGTGTGACCTGGCTTTGCAGCCAGGATACCATGGATCGATTCCCTGCCCGGGTGGGGTTCTGGGGTGTGTGACTGAGTGACTGATCACTGCATTGTGCCTGGCCTCTTCCTGAGAAGACCATCCGCCATGCTGTCACTTTCTTCATCATGGACAACACGGGCAGGAGGAACCTTTGCTTCTAAATGCTATTGAAAGATTTAATTAAGCATCATTTGAAATTTTTTAATGGAAATGGTCACATTAGTCATGATTATTACCCATTTTCTTTAAACATAGGGCCAACTGCTAAGCTGTTAGGCACAAGCATGGAAATTGCAAAAATATTCAAATATCCATTATCTGGGACTCTATTTGCCAAGCATCCTATCTAATCAGGGAAAGCCTGCTGGAACAGATGGGCTTTACTTTAGGCCCTTCTAAGCCAGGCAACTTGGATATGTTGGGACCGAGTGAATCCAAATGCCAAATGTTGCTGCTACTGCAAAACTCATTTCTACCCAGCAAGAGCTAATTCTCCTCAAAAACCCCATTGTCCCACCTACTGTTCATCTCTGACTTCCTGGACATAGCACTAAGACAGTGAGCCTTGTCTTTTGTGTGATACAGGCTGAAAATGGTGTTATGCAGTCAGGAATTTGCTGGGCTATTTCCAGAAAACAGGGACTGTTCACAGAGGGGCAAGGGAATATGGAGCCCATCTTCAGTAGGGGATTGTTCAAAGCTGTGATTGCAGGTGCTTCGATGTGCAGAAAGTGCCTTCATTTCAACTTTATATTTATGTGTAGTTTACAGAAAGCTTTGGAGCCAAAGGAAACAAATTTGGTAAACATAGTAAGTAATAGATTCAACAAATACAGCTAAGGATAAAGGACTAATTTACATTTAATGAGACAGCCATTGTTTATTAAATAAGAAATGGTTGTGCTTATGAAGATGGCCTTAAAGGTTCTTCAGGAAGAATACATTAAGCCTTGAATATAGCTTTTTCATATTCAAGAGATGTGACTGGAGGAGCGGGGGAAGGGAAAAGCCCGCAGAATGAATAAAGACTGTAGGAAGCTGATAACTTCGCCCAGAATTTAGGGCACTGGACAAAAATGTAATGGAAAATAAATTCCACAAAAGGTTCTCTTCCATGGGTGTTATACCGCAGGCTGACCCCGCAGTATTGATTTTTTAAAAAATAGTATATGATTACTAGAGAATTGATGGCATGTTGGAACATATATTCTGGCCTTGACCTTGTAGAAAGGATTTTTGAATCAAAATTTCTTCAAATGTGTTTACAACTATGTGGCTCTGTGCTTGCCGCAGCTGTCCCTGTAATTTCTAAGTGAAGAAAAACTGGTGTTTTCCATGGAGGAAACTGAAAAACTCTCTAGCCTCCCATAAAAGATAAGCCAAATAAAAAAGCGTGAGAATTGGAGGTCGCTTTGGTCTCCCCATTGGAAAGAACAGCAGGATCCCAGGGTTTGCATGTGGTTCAGGAATTATGCTGTTATACCAGCCCTGTTTTATACTCTGTAATGACACAGTCTCATTAAATTGCTAACTAATTTGTGAGCCTCCTGCCTCAGCCTCCCAGACTTTTGAGATTACAGGAATACCCACCACTCCTGATTCGCTGCCTGTCATAAATAGTACTACAGAGAGAGTTAGAAAAGCTAAACTTGAATCCTGGACTGTTGCCAGCTGAATGTGGCAGAAAATGATGGTTTGCATATACACCTTCCTGTTTTAATAGCTGGAGATTGCATTTCTCAGCCACCTTTGCAGTTACATGAGCCATGCAATTATATGAAATTTAAAGTTATTTTTATGCTTCCAGATCAAGTTTTTAGAAAGAATATATACATTATTCTCTTATTGTCTGGATCACAAATGTAATGGTGAGTGCTGAAGCAGCCACTTTGTAGCTAGAGTTAAAAGCTATGCTAGTGAAAGGCAATCCACAAGCCCTAAATTCTATCTACCTGCCAGAAGGAAAATGCATTTCCACATTAATTAAGCTTCTGTACTTGGGATGGCCTCATTACAGTGTGCCGTGACTTCTACAAAATTCTGTTTTAAGAGCCTCTGAAATTAAGACATTCTGAGCATTTTTCCTCTGTTTTAAACAAAAACTTCTTAAGGATTGGGACCATATCAAATAAATTTGAGACTGTAAAGTGATTGGGACCCATGGATATTAAGTCTATGAATAAGAAAAAGGAAAGGAAGCAAAGCAGAATCCATATATATATATATATATATATATATATATATATATATATATATATCCTTATATATATAATCCTTAAATATATGAGACAGTTTTTCACTTTGTCAGGGAAGTATCGAGAAGCAATGGATTGAAACTCTAGGAGTCTTAGAGCTTTTCCCTGTGCTGGGCTGGAACTCAGAACCTGAGTGCTGAGCAAGTGACCGCCTGAGCTGCCCTCCCAGAGATGGAGAACAGAGATCAGCAGAAACACAAGCGGGGAAGGGGACACTGCCTTTAGGACTGACCTTTGTCTTCTAAAAGACATGCAACTTTGACCAGCTGCTTTGGTAGCACTTTCCTTGTTTTTAATATAAAGCACAGATTACTTAGATTATTAAGATATCTCCTCCATTAGCAAACAATACCCTAAGATTTCCAGTACTATGTCAAGCAGGCACACACAGAGTGAAGGCATTCTGACAAAATTTAGGAATAAAGGGGACTTGGGCTCTGGGTAAAAAGGAGAGACAGCTGAGACTTTTGCAATAATAGAATTAGCAGGATTGCTCCATAACACTCAGGATTAGAGACAGGATCGCTTTGCCTGTCCTTTGATTCCAAGATGGTAGGAACAGTCCCAGGCTGCTGGCCACTACAAATATTTCCAGGTCTGTGTGTCAAATGTGCACATGGCTCCTAAAAGTCAGGGGCTGAAGTGCCAATGTCGGGAGAGCTGGGGCAAAGAGGCTATCAGTAGGAAGAAGGCCACTATGATTTATGCCCTGCCACAGGCTGAAGTCGGGACACCTGGAAGACAGTGCCTGGGTCGTGAGTGCATGGCCACAGACTAGAGTCTCAGCATGAGGTTCTCAGCTGGTTCCTTAGGTGGCTGCTCTTTATGTCAGGGCTCAGTACCATGTTCCCAGGCAGGTCAGCAGGGTCAGAGTGTCATCAGTAGGCAGCTCTTTTCTTTGCAGAGGTCTCCTTATAGAATCCCTAGATAGCAATAGTGATGCTACCCTGCACAGCTCAGCTGTGGACTGAGAGATGAGTTGTGCGGCGGTCTCTGGGACTTAGCTTTTCTTATATTCTGGTCTTAAAGTGACATTTAGGATTTCAAAGAAGTATAAGCTGATAGATGCCCTGCTCACCTTCTATCCCCCCACCTCCTTTCCCTCTTGCAATGACCCCATCATCAAAATGGTCCAAGCAGCAACCAGTTGCATTAAGGCACACAGACCAACAACAGGGTTTCCATGCCAGGGAGCCAGCAGGCAAAGGCAATGGTAAATATGCTCCTATAGGCCTCGTGCTAGAGCTGATAAAGCAGTCAGGCTAACTTTAGGATTGTTTTGCAGACTTGAAAGAAAATGAATCTACTATAGATGCTCCTTAACTCATTCGTGGGCTATATCCTGATAAAGCCAACACAAATTAACTATATTAAGTCTAAAATGTCAAATTCAAAATGTACTCATGTACTACGCCCTGTAACTTAGCTTTAAACACTCAGAATGTGTACACCAGCCTATAATCTGGTAAAATCATTTAACACAAAGCTTTGAATTTATTTATGACATTTGTAACAAAGCATTGAATATCTTATGTAATTTATTGAGACTTGAAAGGGAGAAACAGAACAACTTGGTACATTTTCCCCTTCCTAAAGATGAGTAATGGTTAAGTAGAGTGATGCCTAAGTGGGGCTTGCGTGTTGGTTTTAATTCAAAGAATCGGAAGAGGATCTCTGGGCATTAAAAGTTTGGAAGCTCCTGACACTGTAATCGAGTCACAATGACAGGAGGCTGCTTCACAGCTATAATAATGGGCTTTTAAAGGAGGAGCAAGAAACTTGACAGTTGAAGTGCCTGCTGTAGTCAGGAGTCAGTGACAAGGTGAGGTCACAGCCATTGTTCTGTGCTTCTTGCTCTGCTCTTCTTTGCTTTGAGTTCTAGTACCCAGCGCAGTGCTCCCAGAGGAGTTCAAGTTATTCTATTGCAAGCACCGTCTTCCTTCTTCCCCAAGATCAATGACTCAACCCAACAGATAAGATTCATCTAAATGTTTCCTTCCATGCCCTGGAATGAGCTGCCCCTGGCTGTCATGGAACACTGGCTTCTATGGAATATAAGTCACAATTCATCTGGAATCCCTTTTGTAGTTATGTACACGAACACACAGCATGTGGATGGCAAGGTGACATATATACTTCCCCAGAGCAAAATAACAATGGCCAACTTCTACAGCCTAGTCCTCTAAGGTGTGCTGTTTTCAGTTAATTATCGAGACCTCCTCTATGTGATAGGTGTTACTTTCATGGTCTTTCTATAGAGTAGGACACTGTGGTACAGAAAATTCAAAGAATTTACTTATGAAACCATAACTTTTAAGTGGCAGAACCTGGCTTAGGCTCAGGTACTCTGACTTATCCAATATTAAATCATTTTTTTTACAAGAGTATAATGTGAAAGTTTAAATTTTAATATTCTGCTTTTAATATACTCCTTATAGAAGTTGTTCTCCTGAATTTATAGTCACTGAGAGTGCTCTGTCTGCTGGCCTCCTTCAGTTTGGAAACAAGGGCAGGAAGTGGTGGTAACTGTTTTGCTTTGGAAAGCTAGCAGGCTTGGATGAGAAGTTGGCACTGAAAGCACACTGGTTTCAAATCTTACCATTTAGTGCAGTTTTCATTCTTCTTTCCCAGCTTCCATTTCTGTTTGAACTCAGCTCCAAGATATGTTCTCTAGCAAGACAATTCTCAGAGCATAAACTGTTCATAGACACCTAGGGATCCTTTGGAGGCACATGTTGGGAATTTCCCTTTGAGTCTATCCCTTGGTAGAAAACTCACTTCCTCTGCAGATGTCTGGGCAGAGCTGGAGGCTCCCAGATGTCCCAAAGGTGACACCTTGCTGTAGTGTAACACTTCCTAGCTCACCACCTCTGGGCCCTGTGTCTGGGGGTCCCACATGCACTGTCGTTCTTCCGCATTTTAAATTTTTCCATCAGGCAATTCCTTAGAGCAGGTGGTTCCCCCAAGGAGGAGGAGGTGGAGATGTTATCAGAGAAAATGTGCTCTGTGCCCCATGGGGTTGTCACCCTCCTAGAGGACGATTCTGACAAAGAAAAGAGAAGGTGGAAACATAGCCCTTTCCTGCCTGGGCAAGAGCTAGAAATGTTTCTCTCCCCAGATGCGATCTGAAAATAGAAGCTGCCAATTGATCTGGGACCAACAGATAGATGTGAAGAGAGACGAAAGAAATGTTCCTTGTACCTTCCTCACTCCTGATCGGCCTGAAATTGTGTAACGATGGGTTTCAGATGTGGGGACTGTGTAGGTAATTTAGGGCCTTCTGTTAAGTTTTCTGCACCAGAGTTCTCTGCTTTCCTTCTATCCATTATGAGAAAAGAGTTGTGAATTACTGATGGCCACCAAAATTTTCACATTTAGGAGATTCTCTTCTATACAGATTTAATGGTGATGACCAAGCGACCACTGTGTCTAATGGAATTCTGCTTGGGTTATCTTGTCTTCCCCATAAGAACTGACCAAAACCAATAAACCAAAATGGCACAAGATATAAATCTATCTTGACTACAGATTGGGAGCAGTGTTTGTATTTATGTTATATTGATGATATGGATGAAATTAACTGTGTTTATCACACATGGGTGACTTAGGAAATATAGGAGTTCTTTATGAGAGCCAAGTTCTTTTGTCTTATCATGCTGGCCACCTTGAGACACTCTGTGTGGTTAATTAGAAATGACAGCTAAGACACAAACCTTGTTACCAACAGTTTCCCTTCCCCAATCATGTGGAAAACCCAAAGACTTCCCTGAGAGGGCAAAGCAAAGTGCCTCCACGTGGTCACTGAGTTTCTCTGGGAAATACTTGGAGTGCATCCAGAGGATCTTACCAACCTTTACATAACACAATTGTTTTTAGTGTATAGCAAAGTACTATTAATGCACAATTTATAACTCTGGGATTCTTTTGTTCCTTACTTATGAGTTACCCAGGAAAGTTTAGGCTAAAGCACTACCACTACCACCACCACCACCACCACCAAAAAACACCATCACCACTACCAACAGCAGCAGCAGCAGCAGCAGCAGCAGCAGCAACAGCAGCAATAAAGCAAGAGAAATTAGGAAACTAAAGTAAGAAGTGGCATCATATTTCCCTTTAGGGTCATGGACTATTCTTGAGTGTGTGTGTGTGTGTGTGTGTGTGTGTGTGTGCATGCACGTGCATGTGTACATTCAACAGTGGTCTAGGTAAACTTCATGTACAAATTAAAAGTATCCCTTGTTCATAAATTATTACATTCCAGAGAACCTTAATTTTCCCTGCCAAATTTACATATTAGTAAACAACATATTTTAGTCAACAACTGATATGCCACTAAATAGGGCAAGAACTTAGTCCTGTAGCATATACTCTAGTATTCAACTATGTCAACACAGTGACAGATATAGTATGGAGTTTTGCATGTGACAAAGTCAAACTAAGCACACACTATTGATGATAAGAAAGGTAAGAGTCCATGCTTATAGGATTTACAGCAAGAAAAGAAGCATCCACGGAGGAAATACCATCTGATTTAGAGCTTGAGTAAATGAAAAATGAGTAGAATTGACCAGGTACTGAATGGGGGCAAAGGTGCCAGCTGCAGAAGGAATGGCAGGCACTAGGGTTAAGAGTGCTTGAAATAGCAGGTGGTCAAAGTCCCTGGAAATGAGAATGAAGATGTCTGCATCATAGGTTACTGAGGACTGTGTGTGCCATGTGTAGAAGTAAAGCTCAGTTTTATAGATGATGGAGAAATTGTGGCCATCTGAAAACTTGATCTAACTTGGTGAGATCTGTATTTGAGAAGGGTCCGTCTGGGAAGAGGGAGGCAAAGTGAAATTATAGGAAGTATAGAAGAGAAACTTTTACAACAAAATATTGGAAAGAGCAGCTGTGGTAAAGTTTTGAAATTATGCAGTTCTGAGGTTTGGGTAGTGGGCACAAAGGGTGTAGATAAATTTCCACAATATACAGAAGGAAAAATAAGTGAGTTTAGGAACCAATTGGATGTAGTCAATATGGAGGAAGGAGGAGACAGGACTTTTGATTTCCAGAACAGAATAATGCTTTTATCTATCAGATCAGGAAACACAAGAGAAGGTCCAGACTTGAAAGTCAGAAGTGATGAAGTCAGTTATAATCTTCGGGGTCAAAAGGAATCTGCTTGGCACCAGGTGACTCTCTGAGTAGCCATTTGGGGCACATGTCCAGTGTTTTGAAGAGTAAAATGGTCTGCATTCACAGTTAAATATTTAAGAATTTTAAAGCTTTAGAGAGTATGCAATATACAAAAAGTACATAAAACCTAGAATGGCATCTTGATGAATTAATGTAAAATGAAGACATCTGTAACCACCACCTAGACACAAAGGAGGACTGCCAGTACCTTGTACCTTGTGTCATCTGATATCGCCTTTGCATCTTACACCCCTCTTCCTCACTGAGTGTAACCTCATCCTAAAGATGTTCATAGCCATTCCTTGCAATTTTAGTATTGTTATCTAAGTGTATGCACTTAAGTATCAGCAATTACTTTTGTCTGTTTTAGAATGCCAGAGAGCACGTGTTCTTTTGTGTGACTACAGTAGCTCAGTGGGTTTGCAGATAGTCCCTATTAAGTGCACTTGGAATTTACCAGCTTTCCATGCTGTCTGATGTTCTTTAGATAGGATATTCTACAATGCATGTCTTCATCCTCCTATGATGGACATTCATATTGTTTCCATTTTATGGCTATTTTAAACAACATCACTAGGAACAGGTTTCTCAGTACATACAAACACCCACTTTTTATAGAGAAGAGTACAACTTCTGGTTCACATGGTTCTCCAGTTTGATAGAAGAAGGCAAATTATTTTCCTGAGGGACAACACCGATTGGCATTCTATCTAACTGGGTATGAGATTAATCATAACTACATCCTCATAAACACTCAGTGTTGGCAGAATTCTTTCTGTTCTCTCTCCTTTCTCTTTCCCTCTCCTCTTTTCCCAGTCCTTGTCTTCCTCTCTTTTTCCTTTCTAACCTTCCTTTTGCATTCTGATATACATGTCTTAGCTTCCTATTGCCCTAATTTGCCTATTGCTGATGCCTAATGGCGCTGAACTGGCCTTCTGGGTTCTGTTCAATAAAGGGCAGCATAAGTCTTTTGACCAACATCTTCAGGTGGTCAGATGGTAGTTAAGCAATCCCATTTCTAGTCTGCAGGAGCTTCATGAACTCTAGTCAGCTGTGTGACCACTAAGGTACAAAAAGATGTTCACCCCTCTGTTGTGCTTTGTTCAAGTGTGGACATCTTGACATGGAGGTGAGAGTATAACCTCTGGGGTGCATTTTGTGCTATACCTCATCACTTGGTCTGCTAGGGCTCCCAGCTTCCTTTTTTATCTAAAGCCAAGAGTTTGCCCTTTTGGCTATGACTTCTGTCTGGCCTGGGTCTTTTCTCTAACCACCTGGAGGAGGATATCTTTGGGTATCTTTGGGTCTTCTCAAAGGCAGAACAATCAGGAAAGTAGTAGGAATAAGCTATGTACCAACAGAGCAGCCACTCAGAGGATTTCTGAACAAGGGTGCTAACAGAAGATGTAAAGGGAGGAGCTTCAGTTGCTTCATGAGTTTATGATTTTGAAACACCTTAGTTTTAACAAAGTTAAATTGGTTTCTCAGCTGCAAGACTTCCTGGAGCCTTTATATACACCGAGAATTAAATTTCTAGGTGAAAGATAACAACAGATACAATGTTCCCAAACTTCTCTGACCACTGCAACCTTGAAATCTTTTTTTTTGCCTTAAGGGGCATCTCACTGTTTCCATGCTAGATCCATTCCATTTGCCAACAAAGTTCATTCTTTTTTGTTTGTGTAGTTCTAACAGATTAGCTTATTCTTATGGCTACCTATGTTCTCTAAAGGTCACTTTGGAATCCTCTGGTCGATTGTCACCTCCCTAAGATCCAAGGGAGTACAGCACTTGTTGAAAACCTGGGCTCTGGACCCAGTGGTAAGGGTGTGAGCCCAGCATTAATGAACATCTCATTCCTAAACCATGGATCCAGTGTCTAGTTGTTAGGACTTTTATTTTCGGCTTAATTAATGTATGTCTTGTAATGTGTTCAGAGCAGTCCTTGACACCTAGTAAATATTTAATGTAGTTATATATTGTCCTGGTTATTATCATTTTATTTCTGCTTCTCTTGCATTGCAGGTCCCTGACTGCTGAGCTTCCCTAGAGGAGAGGCAGCAGGAGTCTACCCCGAGGACTTGAAGAACAAGCTGCCTACACGAATATCATGCATATATGTACACGCCCTCATAGGAAGAAGATATTCACGCCCTCATAGGAAGAAGACATTATCTTAAAGCACGTGCTGTCATTTGAAAGATGGGGCCTCATTGTTAGTGTTACGATGTTAATTATCTTTGGGGCAGAATTTAATTTCCTCTTGTGAATATTTTATTTTTTCCCAGGCTCTTCTTTAATGAAGTTTTTTAAAAGAAATTTAAAGGCTTTATGTAATTACTCCCAATAGAACAAATCTGTCTTTGCCTAAAAACTCTATCTCCCTGTCCAGGCATCAGAACACTTAGGGTGAAGAGTGCTCAGCATTGCCACGCACACTCCTTCATGATTTGTGGCCAGCTGTGTTCTTTCCTTGGAGAGCAGATTTTGTTGTTTTCCTGGGAAATAAAGGATATGATCACCACTGACTGTTTCGTAGTGGGATTACATACCCAGAAGATTTAGTGTAGTGACTGAAACCTTGTAGGCAGTTGACAGCACTTCGGTTCTTTCTAAAAAAAAAAAAAAAAAAAAAAAAATAGGACCCCTTTGAGTCTGGAGTCTCTTCCACGTGGCATGTAATCTTAATATCCATTTCCCTATTTGTGTGACTATGATATGCTGAGAAAATTCTCAGAGCCACTGCCACAGGGCTCTTTCTGCTTGGCAAGGCTGATCTCCTCGCTGCCATGCCATGGGGCCTAGAATGAGGTCCCAGAGCACTGGGGAAAGAGCTAACCCTTCCACAACCTACCTCTGAACTGCTACTGTAGCTTCTCGGCATCACTTTCTGAGCAGAGGAAGAGCAGTGGTGGGGCAGATGAAGGCTTTACTGCATTAGCAAATTCACTTACCTGCTTTTAACCAGACAGATGCACAGGCAGCATAGATGAAAGACAGATACAGACATTATGAATTTTGTATTTAGAGTGTCCCCATTTCAAGCACAATTTGATCATCATAACTTCCTCACAGCCAGCTACCCTTTCTGAGTTGTTGTGTCAAATTCTAGGCATTTGTAAATTACTTTAAATGGTTGGTTCCTAGTAAAGCTCTTTTGTTGGCTTGCATGTTTTTCCTGAGGTACACATCCTAACTGCTGGATTTAGCTATACAGACAGACCTGGAGCCAATGGGTGTATTTGATGTATAGCATATAAACAAAGCAACAGGTGTCGGCCTCAGACTCCAACCCCTTGAACCTTTCTGGACCAGAAGTAAAAGATCCAGAGGAAGAAAGCAAAGTCTGCTAGTCTCATTCCAGTGGGAACCAGCAAACTTTTGTGTCCTATGAAGGCTTGTTAGCATCAAACTTAATCTAAATGTTATCATAATTAGTATAATGTTACATTTATATAGTGCTGGGTCTCTGGGGAGAAAAAGGCACTCTGAATATGAAATAGAATGATCAGGCTCCTCCTCTTCCTTCTAGGGAAATAGCTTTCTTTTTCTGCCACCCCTTGACTCCTTCCTGCAGGCTTGATGTACTGCCCAGGAGCTATTTCTCTCCTGGGAGAGATTGGGAAAGTGCCCACAGGGAGGATGGAAAAGACAAATAGTTTGTGGCTAAAGGGAAAAAAAAATTTTTTTTGCAAAGATTAAAGGCAGAAAGGAACTAAGGATTATTAACTACCTGATAAAACTCAAGCCCTGAGTTTCTCCTTACATATCTTCTCCTAGTTACTTTTCTCACTGCTGAGACAAAATACTCGACACTCACAGTTGAGGAAGGGAAGGTTTATTTAGATCTCAGTTTGTAGAGGTTTCAGGCCATAATTGGCTGCCTCAAGGAAGGTTGGCGTGCAAAGGAGAAATAGCTCATGGCAGGCAAAAGGTAGTAAAGTAACAAGGGAGGACCACAGCTTTTTCTATCCCTTATATCTTATCCAGGCTACACACATCCTGAATCCTAGTATCCTTGATCATTACACCATGAATCAGTCATACACTCTGGATCCCAGGATCTCTATAAAAGCCCCACCTATGACAACATGAGGCTTTGTGGAGTGGGGAAGGATCTAGACACAAACCATAACATATCTGCTCCTTAAAATTCCCAGAGAAGTATCACATATCCCTATTTTATAGCTATGAAAAGAGAAAGCTCATTTAATCTCAAGAATTTAGCCAAGGGCACTTAAGGTTGAGCTCAAAGTTCTCTATCTCCTTCCAAGGTCATTGCTCTTCCTGGTGTGACTGGAAATAACTATCTTCCTTGGATGCTTTGAGTATGTGGGACTAGACAGCCACCTACTCCCTGAACTGATCCTAAGAGGTCGATGAGGCACCAAAGACCTACACATCCTGGCTCCTTTTCCAAGGCTGTTCACAAAGAGGAATAGGCCTGACATACGAACCTGAGAACAGCTGATCTATCACATATGGGACTTGAATGTGAAACTGTGCTGTGGGGTCTCTTGGAAAAAACAAAGAACTAAACTCTCTTGGAAAGCATTTTGGAAGAGCCTTGAAAGAGGACTGGAGTGAGGCTTCCCAAGACAGGAGCCCAGTAGTAGGAGAAGGATGGAGCAGGCCACAAGGAACAGAGGTGAACCCTGGATCAGGGACAGGGTGAGGGAGTCCATGCTTTGGCCATGTGGTGGCTCCTGAGGCCTGAAAGTTGGTAGCTGAGCCTAGAAAAAGATAAAGGGTAGAGCTTGAGAAGCAATGAGAAGAAAGGGAAAGGGTTCTTTTAGGGTTTCTGTTTTGCCACAAGACCATTTTACCCCTCAATTCCCTCCAGATCATTGGGCTTCCTAAGAGCTCAGCACAGCCTATTGCTTCTTTGTAACTCCATTGCTTTACTGATGTCCCTCAGTGGCCCAGGCAGCTGCAGAGGCTGCTGGGTCCCTCTTGCTTCTAGAGAACACAGTGAAGACAGGTGGGAAAGCTGGGAAGGAGAGGAATGGGACAGCCAGCATGGGACATCAGCCAGTGCAGGAAGGTAAGGATATGCCATCTCCTGAGTCCAAAGCGATGGTATAGTCCCTGCAGCCAGGAGCTCATGGACAGATGGTTACCTTCAGCAGAAATCCCCACTGTGCAGAATTTGAGCTCAAAGGCAGGTGTCTCAATAAGAGATGGATGATTGGAAAAGGGACAGTGAAATTGCTAATGAAGGATCCTGCCTGGAAATTGATTTCTACAGTCATGGACCAGCAGAGAAATAAAGTTAGCTAAGAGTTAGAACCAAAACATAGTGATCTAAGTTTGTCCCAGAAACATGTGAAGAGCTTGTACACATCTATTTTAAAGTGAAGCTACAGGAGACAAACTTCCGTGACAGGCCCCTCAGCACAGACTGCCCTGAAAGCCATCGCTGTCTCCCCACTCTCAAAAATGCAAAGAATAAGCGCTGCAACTTTGGTGCATAGGGCTCCACATCATTACAGTTTCTTTTTAATAAAAGCAAAAATATATGTAATAAAAATTCAAATGCAACATCAGGGTATGAGATAAAATGCAAATGTACCCCTCCCCACTCCCTCATCTACCTACCCACACGTAAAACCCTCGGCGTCTTTCAGCCTTGCCATGCTCCAGAGAATGAAAATCAGCAGCTCTTCCCTGATCTCATATCACTGCTAGTCTCTCCCTCAGGATTAGACTGTTTTTGGGTGTTCACATGTCCCAGGGTTTCCTCAACCCCCATACCCAGCCCCACTCCCAATTCTGCTGGGAGACTCCCTCTTCCTAGAGGCCCATCCTCGCCCAGCCCCCTGCTCCTCAGCCTCTGCTTAGTGAGACTTTCATTCAACTGAGTTTCATACTCAGTCCAGTGTCACTTGTCCTGTGACATTTTCCAGAGACGCTCTTAACAGATTGGCTCATCATCTTTTTAAAATTCCCATCTTAATTGGGACCTGGTAGTACAAGCCTGGGAGGCTGATCCAGGAGGATTGCAAATTCCATCCCAGCTCTGAGCAGTTTATAAATTTAGAGGAGACCCTGTCTCAAAATAAATATTAAGGCTAAAGGCTGAGGATACAGTTCAGTATCAAAGCCCTGGGTTCAATTTTGAGAACCACAAACAGACAAGCTCCCATCTTACCCTGTATGACAAGTGCCTGTTTTCATATCTTCCCCCACCTGCTGCTTAGGAGCTGGGTTTGTCTCTGTTGGGAGAAACTAGCACAGAAACCCAAGTGGAATCAGAGCTCTGAAGGTTGGTAGAATCAACCTGAGTGAATGCACCAAACCGAATTTAAAAGGGCCCTTCAGATCCCTGTGATGACCCAAAAAAGAAAATGAGAGAGAAAAAAAGCAAATAGAAAAGAATGGAGGAAAGTCTAGTAACTACAGAAGGAGAGACATATGTAAGGGAAAAAAAAAGATAAAGAGGAAAGGGTCTCGTACATTCACAAAACCCATAATGCAGCCATTCTAGTCACATGCAATCATTTACTTGAATCAGTTTGGTGTCCTCTTCAGGAAGGAAAGCTCTTTTCGTCCTCCTCATTCTCTGCATTCTTAAGCTATCAGGGGATGAGTTCTGGTTGGATTACACTAAACAGTCCATTGAGAAAGAAAGCATGGTCTGAATTACAGGCACTGCTAGGAAAAGAAATGCTGTCTTTGTAGGCAAATGAGCACATCTCAGTAAGAAGGACAGTGGGGACAGCAAAATAATGACAGAGCAGGGAGTGGGGTCTGCAGGAGTGGACAAGCTGTGGATAAGGTCCTGATTCTGAAGTGGCCTGTCCTGTTCCCCAGTTGGCTCTACCTACTGACATATCAGCACCTTGTTAGATGCTCAGGGATCCATTTGTTATACTTGGGCTCTGAGATTTACCCATGACTTTGTCCATGGCTTAAACAGATTCCTGAGAAGGGACTTTGAGACCCAGTGGTTTGGTCTATGTAACTTCCTGTGCATCTAGACTATGGGATCATTTTAAAAAGTATAAAATTCTCCAAATTTAGATTTGCATCCGAGTGAGAAGTCCATGTAATAATGCCAAATTGCCACAAGCCTGGAACTCAGAAAGGAAAGTATTCCAAGATGATGTGGTCTTGTGACATTGTGGAACTAACCTTCTCGTTTTAGCTTCTTGGGCCTAGAGATACTGTCAAGGTACTGTAGGTGTGCAAGCTAATTAAATATCTTATAGGCAGTTAGATAGGGCTGATCTTCTGAAAGCCAGTGTTGAGGACACCCAAGGAGCCAAGAAGGAGGACAATCAAGACCCATTCTCCAAAGGCCAACATTACAAAAGAAGAGAAGCTACCACACCCATGTAGGATAAGTAGCAGTAATTGATATTCTAAATAGGTATCAATCACCTGGGTTGGGAGGCTAGGTTTTAACCCATCCTTTCTGGGAATGATCTCTAACTTACCCTTACTGGATATCCTTATACACTTATGTGACTTACTTTTCCACTGGATTCCCCTTTCCTCAGTATTAGTCTTATTGGTTGATCACAGTTTCGTCTATCTTTGAATCTTACTGGCTGGCCCCACTTTCAACCCTCCTCACCTTGTGACTGCTCCATAAAAATCCCCTGGAAATAGAGTCCCAGATCACTCACTTCCAGGTCCTTGTACTGAGTGTTGTAGGCAGAAGTTTTCTTTCTCAATAAACTTTTCCTCCTCTTGACCCCCATTGTTCCTAGAATTCATTCTTTGATTTTAGAGAACACAAATTCACACTTCAGGTTTGGGGATAGTGTTTATTCTCCCCTATCAATGGGAAGAAAACTTGAGTGAAGAGAAAAACTCTGTGGATAGAGAACTGTACATTGCTTTTCTGTAAATGTAGTAGAGGGTTCACAGCAGGGGTGATTCAGTAGTGAAGTGAAGACATCTGTGTGCCAGGAATGGGAGGAATTGAATCCAAGTCAGAACCTCTGGAGGAGGAGGAAACAGGGGAGTTGAAGACAATGGACTGCCAGCCAGGGACTAACTCCTGCCCTGTGGTAGAACTAAAGGAGACTACCTCTTTCTTGCTGACATGCTCATGTAGTATAACTTTTCAAAATAAATAGTATTATTTTGAAATTGGGAATTATTTTTTTAAAAAGAAAAGTAATGTTTTATTTCAAGTGCCAGGGGAAGCTCTCTAGGAAGCAAAAGGGATGCAAAGCCCTGTTTCCTCAGCCCACTGACCTTGAAGGCAGCACTGCACCCTTCCCTTGGGCTGACCTGTGTGCTTCTTTGGCAGCAGCCAGGCTCAGAAGTACCTGGAGATCAGAGGAAGGTGGGTGGGGCCTCACAGAGGCATGCCCCTGCAAGGGAACAGACCCAGCCTCTGCTGGAGAGGAGGAGAGGCCACCTGCCGGGCGTGTTTGCTAACACACAGGCGCTGTGGCCTGTAATCATCATTAGCTCTCTTTGGTGTTTACTGACTGTTATTAATTAGAATGAGCAAACTTGGCATTAATGTGCCTGCCATAAGGATGAAGGCTTCTGCGGCACAACCATCCTGCCTAAGCGGCTAGACAGGGACTCATTTGCCAACTGTCACCAAGATGAGGCAGGGCTGCGAGCTCCAGCTGACAGAGGGCTGGAGAGCCAGGGGCTCAGACTGAACCTGCGTTTCTCTGGAAACTCAGAATTTGGGGAGTTGTGCTGGGGCAAAGCTCTGCCCAGCTTGTGGAAGCTGCTAGCAGGTCTGGGCTGCCTCCAAACAGCCCAGAAAGCCCCTGTCGTTCTTGCTCACCAGACAGCTTTGCTGTGGCTCTGGCTGCAACAGCTTTCTACCCAAAAAGAAAATCACCACACACAACTTTCTTTACAAACCACTGGCCAGGGTCCCGTCTCTTGTCAGGAAGGAGTGTGCCCTTCCATAAATCTTTAGAGAGGTCAAGATGCCCACAGTTGCCAAGAAAGGAAAAGCAGTTTCTAGCATAGAATATGTATATACTCACATGTTTCTGAGTCTCTGGCAGCAATGCTGTAATACTTGTGCGTTTTCTTTCTCTTAAAAGTCAGCCTTCACGGAAGGACTGCCCTCTATGGGAAATTTAGAAGAGAGGAGAAGTAGGGGAACTCATCAATAGAGAAGAGGGTTAACCCCTGCATGGTTGAGCAGCTTGGGACATAGACAGAAATCTCTAGAGAAAATGCCCAATTTTCAACCGGCTCACAAGTCCCGTGTCTGAGAGACTTAAGGTAGGAGGAGATCAGTCCAATCTGTCCAGAGAAGTAGCATACTTATGCTCAGACTTCCCAAAAGAAGCAGCCAGGGACAACTGAAGAAGGCTTCCAAAGACAGGGACCAGGACAGGAGGGCTTGGAGTTCTGATGGCTTGGAAAATTCATACTTATTTCCCAGAAGATCTAGCATGGGTCAGACCCACTGTGGGCTTAAGTGTGTCCAACCAGGGCAATATGCACCTGTGTCCTCAGTGAACAGTTACTTTTCCCTTGTGAAACACAAGGTTTTTGAAAACATAGTATGTAATTCAGTTCCCACACAATCTTGCAAGTAGGTCATGCTCATCTCATGGATTTACTCGTTAGATAATTTACCACACTCTGTTGTACATGATGAGAGGACCCAGTGGAGAACAGAAAACTGAGAAGGTCTCACAGCTTGTTGGTTTATATTCTACAGGTGATTCTGCTGCTCAGGTCGGATGAAAGTCTTGACTAGCTTTATACTATTTGCAAGAGTTCTGCTGGAATACAAAGTCTTGTCTGGATGGCACTAAGGTCTCTTACACATTCTAGGTGAAGAGATACTCCAGGAAAACTGAAACAAGACACTCTGAATTTCCATTATGCAACCAAGGTCGTTCCAGAAAAAAATAGCAGTTCTGGAGCATTCTGGAGCCTCCAAATAGCCTTTAGTGATGTTTGGTGAATTCCCTCAGTCCACCAGTCATCACCCGGTTTAGTATTAGGCATAGGCTGGACCAGAAAAGAGATGCTTTTCTGTCAGTTCAAGTTCTAAATTGTTTTCAGGTGTTTGTTTAGCAACACACACCGAGACTATCTGCAATGCCGAGAAGAAGGTGGACAGCCTTCTTTAGACCTCTCCTCATCAGAGTTACTGTTTTGAGTAATGAAGAAGTACGCGAATTGATTTGATGCTAATGAATAATCAGCTGCCATCAATAATTGTAATCACTAATCTGGTGCAATTAGAGGCAATTATAATAAATGCAATTTCCTCCCGAGCCACTAACGAACTACAGAAATATGAATTGACTTAAGGGGGCTGGCAGTGATTTATGTGATTGTGAGATCATGTATTCCATTATCTTGGTAAAGAGTCTTAAAGGGGCCAGGTCCTACTCTGATTTCACACCTACCTAATGAGAAGCTAGAAAGTACACCTTCAGAAACAAGAAGCATAGAAGATTCCGTATTTCTCTACCAATTGGCTCTAGGCAATCTAGAGACCTGCACAAACTCAGTTTATACTATCATATGTACTAACATCATTCCTTTAAATTCTGCTTACTGTGGAGGTATTCTGAATTCATGACTACAAGTCTCAAAGAATTATAAATAAATACAGTGGTCTGTCTAATGTTGCAGAAAGGGTGTTGGCAGGAACATCTGGATGAAGACATAACTTTCTCTATTCAGCAATCCTATCAGTTCATGACCCTCTCCTCATCAAAATGACTACACAAACTTCAGTGGAAAGCCATCTCTATGTAAATTGAATTGCCCTGGAGGCAGTCAATATCTTTTTTAAAATGCTGATCATTTTAATCACATTAGTCAGGCTCTTAGAAATTAAGAATAGTCACTTCTTTGTAAACAAATTATCCAGGTTTTTCAAAGAGCTCTACATTTGGTCTCATTGTCAAATAATTGTGATGGGACCTTGACTGTGGAGAAGAAAACAAGAGGAAAGTGGCACTTGCCCATTTGCTCAGAATGGAGGATGTTCTTAGGATTCAAGATTTTAGTGCTAAAACTGAAAAGTTCTGGGCAAATACAGAGGGGTTGTTCCCATGAAAATAAGGTCCAAAATAGAGGCAGTGGTCAAGGGGAGTCCAGAGCATTAGACTGTTCTCACAGTGCTCAGACCAAAACTCAGCCTCTTCGAATGAATTTAAGGCTCTTTGGCATCTGACCTCTGATCGCCTTCCCTAGCCCCTCTCCATGGCAGGCTCTTCATTTCCTCTGGGTCCCTGTGTTCTGCTCTCAGAGCTCCTCACTCGCCTGTCCTTTTGCTGAAGATCTCTCTAATTCTGATTTTTCCAGGCATGGTTTGTCTTTGTCCTTCATCCTCTACTTCACTGAACTAGGCTCTCAGGCTCTGGCTATGACAGCATAACTTTAGTGGTCTACACTTCTCCTTTACTCATTCTTTTTGATTGGCTGCCAAGGCTCAGACCTGCCAGAGTGCCCCACTCCTGGAGGTCCCAGAAAATAACATCCCATGGATGATTAAACCCTGCTTCCACTTCACTTTCCACTCTTCAGGCACTCTGCTCACCCTATCTACATTCACCTCCATGTTGCTCCTCAAGAACTTCCTACTGCTTGTTGGATTTCTGCCTGGAATACACTCCCACAGTGCCACACGGGAGTTCTAGTGCAAGCAACTTCTGCAGCACTTTCTCTCCTTCATCAAACTGTTCTTATCTTTAACTAATAAATAAATCATAGTTATATATGTACAGGGTATGTTATGGTCTGGATTTAAAATGATCATCAAAGTTTTTGTTTTGAAGGCCTGGTTGCCAGCTGATTGGTTCTACAAAAAGTGATTTGATCATGAGAACTCAAACTTCATGAAGTGGATTAATCCAGTGATAAGATCACACCGGAGATCAGTATTGAGAAATGGTGGAAAAGGAGACAGGGTCTAGTTGACGGGATTAGATGATGGGGGTGTAACCTTGTTTCTGGCCCCGTCCTTTTCCCTCTTCTGCTCTTTCTCACTCTGAATTCAGCTGCCATGAAGGAGCCACTTTCCTTCACCACTCCCTTCTGCCGTGAGGTCTCAGTCTTGGAGTCAGCTAACCACAGACTGAAACCTGTGAAATTGAAAGTCAAATAAACCTTCCCTCTTTTAGGTTGCTTCTATGACCAGCACAGGTTATGAAGTGATGTTTTAGTATATTCATTCACCAATGACAAATAATTAAATCAAGCTACTTAATATATCACCTCACACACACGCTTATCATTTTTTGGGATAACTTTTGAAATTTACTGTTCTAGCGATTTTGAAATATACATTATTATTATCTATAGTACATTGCATAATAGACCACCAGGACTTACTCCCTCTGGCTGAATGGTTCTTTATACCCTTGGATATCTTCAGACTCAGCTTGGTTTTAATAAACATTCAGCATATGCTGTATACCAGGTACTTCATCCCTTATTTCTTCAATTGTTTCTAGTGCTTTACTTCTGTTGGATGGTGTGATCCTAGAGGGCAGTATCCTCTTCTCCCTCCTCTCTTCTTCATTAGCTGTTACAGTTTGGGTTTAGATGGTCCCCCAAAGCCTCCTTTGGTCATATATGGCTTTTACACAGGTGGCTGATGCTAGAGAGTGGGATGCTAGGATTAAGGGCATGTGATTACTAAGCCAATACACTGGTTTGACACCATCCTAATTCCAGTAGCCTGAATAAAATGAAAGGGGCAGAAAGATGTTGTTAAGGTCCCTTGTTTCTTCTGCTACCATGTGGGTAACATGAACTCTTATTCCTCTGTGACTTGCCTCTGCTATGTGCCACTCTGCCTTGGAGCCAACTGATTATAGACTGAAACTTCTACAAACTGTGAATGGTATTTTGTCTCAGCAGTGAGAGAAAAGTAACTAAGACAATTTGATACAGAGGAGTGACATCATTGTCATGACATTTCTTGGCCATGTGGCTCAAGGTCTTAGGAACTAACTTATGGGAAGAGCAAGAGTTAGGAAAGATTCAAAGACACTGGATGAAAAAGCCGATCTGGAACTTCTTAGGCTGTACCTTCTGGAAACTTCTGGTCAGTGCTCAGAAGACCAGAAAGCCAGTGACTCAGCCTTGGGCAGGCTTTGTAACTGAACCAGTGGGGATAAACTGTGTCTCATCAAAGAATTATGAGGATTTCTGTAGGTAACATGCAAACTTTTCATACAGCACCTGTATAACATAGAAACTACTATACATAGGAGGGTTCTTGATGTAAGCACAAATATAACCCACAAGGGTCAGCGATATTAAAGTGAATGTGAGACTCTGCAGAGAGCAATGGTAACTAGCTGGTCACCAACCAGATGTGTGATGCAAGTTCCTGTATCTCTGCTCATGATTTTCGTGGGTGTAAAAATGAATCAGTACTGCTTCCATTTCTCTGGGCTTCCAACTCTTTCACATTGTACAGCTTGTTCTATGCCCTACTGCAACTGAAGGGATGCAGTAGGGTGAGGGAGGGCGAATCTCACATGTTCATGTTTAAAATTGCAAATGGAAGAAGTTGTTTTCTCCCCTTTCCTTCTCCCTAGTGGTAACAACAAGCAATAAATATGGAAATCCTAAAAGCCAGAGAAAATAGTGAGTGTTTCCCATCTTGCTGACAAAGTACACAGAGGCTGCATCATAAAATGAATGGGCTTATCCCTCTGCTGCGCTTGCATGAATGCCTCCCAGCCAGGCATGGAGGAGCCATTCACAAGACAGGTGTTCTTTGTTCTGGGAACACCAGGTTCCCTGCCAGGCTCCAGCCATAGCAGCCCCGTGACCCTGCTGGGGGGCGGTGGGTGGCGGTGAAGGTGTTTGTCCCTCTCCAAGCTGCCCTGACAGGTAGAATCCGTGCTTGGTGACACAGCTCAGAGCAGTAGAAACAAGGTGAACGGGCAGTTCTGGGAAACAATGGGCAAACAAAACAAAAACAAAGACAGCATGGAACATTCCAGCTGCAGGCGGCCAAATCCTCTCCTGCCAAGGGACAGGTAACTGGTTTTCAAAATTGTCCAGACGCGCTTGGCAATTGCTCTGCATCTCTATTGCTGCCTTTTAAGCATGAACCAGGATCACATCTGACTCCTATTACCAGCGAATATCCCAGGAAGCCCCCAAAGTAGTGATGACCTTGTCAAATTCATCTTCAGGAGCGTCTCCTAAGATGGCGAATAGAGAAGAAGGGCTGGTATTTAGCAAGTCTGTCAGCTCCTGCTCCACTGCAACCTCCACCCTGGAAGGCAGCAGCTCTTCCCCGTGCCAGTGTGTCCTCTTCAGTACCGCGCACTTTCCCCACTCAGGAGTAGAGCCAGCGACTCTTGAGCAGCTGCTGTTGAGGTGGGTCGCAGTCACTGTCTTCCTAACCACTTCTCCGATTCCAACATCCTACTGGTATCTAATTCAATCGTTTTCTTTAGTTCTAATCTCGGTGAAAAAGTTCATTCCTCTGGACCAATTCTTCAGTGAGTCCACACAGAAGGTGTGTTAGCCCCTGGGGGCCTGAAGGGCCTGAGAGGTGTTCACGTGGAACTTTGGGTATCAGTGCTGACGATGCTGGGAGTGACTGTGGGGTGGTGGAGACGTGGACACAAGGAGGCACTGCTGTCAGAACGGTGTCCTCCACCTGCTCGCTGGGGTAGAGAGCTTAGGACCTTAGAGACAGGATTCCACCGCGTGGAACGCAGCCTTTTTCCCCGTTCCTGTCCGAACCCTACACGTTATTCAAAGTGCAGCGAAGTATTGTTTGCCCCATTAGACAGTCTTGAAATATTTTCTTTTTCACAGATGATCAACTCTTTATCCCCAGCCAGATGTGTGACTACACTTCACTGTTTAGTTCTGTAAAATACTGAATAATTGTTTCACACATGTACATCGTATTTTCTTAGGTAGAATATATCTCTTTTAAAATCAGAATTGTCACATTGATGGATGAATAGAAGATGGATGAATTTCTGATCAAGAAAATGAAATAAAATTTTAATTATAGAGTCTAGCGATGGGTTTATGAGTATTGGCTATAACATTCTTTCATCTTTTCTGTATGTTTGATGAGTTTCATATAAAATGTTGGGGGAAAAAAAGAACTCTTTTGTCTCTGTTTCCTTCATTCATCTGTTTTTGTCATAAAGCCCTAGGAAATACTTATGTACTCTGGATCGCATACACTATATATGTGTTCCCTACCCTCATCAGGGTGATACTGAGCAATACAGTGGGTGCACAGCAAATCAGTCCTGACCGTGCATTCTGTCCACTCGTGGCCCACTGAGTTCTCTCTCCCATTTCATCTGCCTTCCTGATGTGCAACCAGTTTAGACATCGTCTGCACAGTACACTGGGGAATTCTCAGGGCACCAGCACTGTGCTGGGTTGTTCAGATCACTCCCTTCTCTTCTGCCCCAACCTGCAGGAGAACCACCACATTCCCATAGTTGTTAACAATCGAGTGACTAGCTGACCACTGGAACTGGCTCCTTGGGAGAGGGGAACAGGACTAAGCACAGAGCCTCTCCTACAAAATGATTCTTCTACTGAGGAAAAGAGGAACTATGGTAAGTGCTACTGCCCACCACCCATCTATACCCTTATTATAATATTAGCTTTTTGACAAGGGAACATTCTCTTTCTAGTAAAGCACTGTCCAATCTTAATGGTTCCCTCGCAGACAGCAGACATGTTTGTCAGGAGAATTCTAAGAATGTTCATTCACCCACATCCTGGAAGCAGCTGCTGGTGTCAGATGATGCACTAAGAAGGAGAAAGTGTCAAAGTACCTGAGCCCAGGTCCTGTCTTCAGACAGCGTCTCAGGAGGAGGGTGCCAGCCAGGCTGGGCTGGGCTGTGCTGCTGGGGGTACACCGAGAGTGTGAGGCGCTGGCCTCCTAGGGGCAGCTGCACCCTGGCCTCTTTCCTCTGATGATGTGGGCACCAAGTCTGCATCCCTGGAGTGGGGGAAGACGCTTTGGATAAAAAACTTTGTGCCATTTGTGCAGGACTGGAAAGACCATCATGAGTTCTGAAATCACATCAGGTGAGCAGGCTTGTTTCCTGGTCAGAGGCTTGCAGGAGGCAGTTAATAAATATGTACAGATTGATTTCTTCCCATAGCACCTAATGTCTTTGCTTTGCCATTCATTTGGCAATTGATCACAGGCTGGAGTATTATGTGACATCTTCTATATCACTGAATTAAGTTGTTATTTATTTCATATATTGCTAGTTAACATTCTACACGTGTTCTATTATCACCATTAGCTAGAATTTAAGATACAGAAGACTGTGGTGTTTTCTAGCTCTCATTGTGCCTAGGGTAGAGCAGGGCACACAGTAGGTGCTCAGGGGATCAGTTAAGTCTTCTCCTGCCCAGGGCCCATCCTGCTTCTGCTGTTGCAGAGAGCTAATGGCTGTCACCTGCCGCCGCCCCCCCCCCCCCCAGGCCACCGGGTTCTCAGACAAATGATCCTCATCTCCTTCTCCTCCGTCTGCAGCATCCAGGCCCCTGGGGGCAGACTCAATGTGAATTTTAAAGACACATTCTGTAATGGTGGCAGAACAAACCTGCTTTCAGAGAAAGGTCTTTTTCCCTCTCCCTTCAGGACCGTTGGAGCGGCTCCTTCCATTGAAAATCAGGGATTTGTGCCGCATGACTGTGCAGCCATGGGCAGGCTCAGCCCATGGGCAGCACAGGCTCAGCACCTCTGAGGTGCTTTGTGATCTGGGCACTTGGGCAGGGTTTGTGCCTCAGCCCCAGCGCTGGCCTCTGTCTCCAGAGGCCACAGGTCACCATTTCTGCCAGGACTTTTCAGTGACAACTGTGTATTCAAGCAGGAAATACTTTGGGAAGTTTATTTTTTCCCCTCCTATTTCTATTCTCTGTCTAAATATCAGATAAGATTTATTATTTGGGCCAACGATTAAGCGCATAGTCTTCTTTTATGTTGGGTAAGCAACTAAAAGAAAAATCATCAATTACTGACTACTCGTGATATACCCAAGACCTCCATAGAAGCTGTCAACTTGAATCGTAATGGGTCTTTGGTAAGAAAGGATTGCCATTTACAGAGGGGATCAAAACACACAGATGTTTCATACCTTAAGTTCACAAACTAATAATTACAATTTGATTCTAGAGCCAGTGTGTTTGCACACGCATGTGCCCCAGCCTCCCAATGTCGTAACATTTGGACAAGTGGCTCACAGGCATTCAGAGACCCCCTGCTTTATCCATGATTCAAACCACACGGCGATGCTTCACTCTGCCAAGTGGCCAGGTGGTGGCAGAGGACGGGTAGCAGGAGCTTCAGGTGCTCTCGGGAAACGTCGTCAGCGGTTCACTTATTATTCAGGGGAGCATCCGACAAAGTGACGACTTCTTTCCTCGCTATCAGTATCACCGCCAGCTGTTCACTCGGATTGGGGGATATGAGGGATTTAATTTTGAATTCACAAATGCAGCTAAACCTCCCTCTGAGCAGAGCTGGGGGGATTAACGCTGATGGCGCAGGGCTGCCTGGCAAGGCAAAGGCCCAGGGGAGAAAGACACTCTCTGGTGGGGGAAAATAACACCTCTCCAGGGACCAGGCTGGGGGGAGGGATCTGTGCATGGGAGAATCATCCTCAAATCTACAGGGAGACGCAGCAGATGAAAACTTCCAGCTACTAGATGGCAGCTGCTTTGGTGCTGGCCAGAAACTGCCCTTTGTCTTCCCGTGTGGACTTGGTTGCTGTCGCCTCCCTCCCCAGCCCAGTTCCACGCTTTTTTGCCTCACGCAGCAACTCTCAAACTGCCTCTCCTGGCATGTGGACTGTGTGTGCAACAGAGGTTGCTTCATATGGATTCTGTAAGAGGCCTGTGGCTGTGAATCCTGTCTCCATGTCACAGAGCGGGGCTCCACGGCCACCTAGGGAACATGGACAGGGCACGGTTGGCAGGCACCCCAGGCTCAGGCTCTGCCTGTTGGCGCAGACTCACTTTTCTCTCCCTGGTTCTGCAGGATGAGGAGTCAGGGCTGAGGAGAGAAGCTGCTCAGCTGGTGCCCCAGACCTTTGTGGGGCCAGCCCATTTACATGACTGGTGACACCCACCCCATTGTTCCCCTGGGCTGGTGTTACAGGCATGGAGAAAACCATTTATCAGGACCAGGCTGGATCACCCTTTCCCATTTCCTTAAATGTCAGACTGTAAATCAAACTTGAAGCTTACTTGGAACATGTGGGTGTTAGCGAATCAGACAAGGATAATGTGTTTCTAATCCAATGGCTTTCACAATATATGATTTACATCCCCAGATTGCTCCACGGTGGTTTCCCTGGGTTTTTATTTAACTTGGTTTTCCCATGTCTGCAGTGAGTTTTATTATCTTTGGTCATGAGGGACTATGGAAGAGTCACTTATTCCAGAAATACAAGAAAAAGTATGACAGCACCAATAATGACAAGACTACTTAAACATGCTCCCAGTCTTCCCTCTCAGCTAGGCAGAGGGTTGCATTACTAAAGCTCAAATAAGCCTGTACCTTTTGTAGAGACATTTAGGTCCAATTCCAGAACCCCTGATACTCAAGATTTATATATTCAACAACAAAAAATGGCCCAAGGATTTACATAAACATTTATTGAAAAAGATACATAATTGTCCAATAAGCACATGAAAAAACACTCAGCATCACTAATCACTAGAGAAATGCAAATTAAAACCATAGTGATGTAACTACTTCGCATTCATAAGGATAGTTATTTTTTTAAAAAAGAAAACAGCAAGTGTGAAAACTTGAAAAGACTGAAACCGCATAATACCCTACGAATATAAATGGCACCCATGCTATGGAAAACAGTTTGAGAGCTTCTCAAACATTTATATGTAGCACAGCCTTATGACTCAGCCCTTCCATGAGTGGATATATAAGGTTTGATCAAAACTACAGTGAATGTATAAATTTTTAAACTATTACAATAAAAGACACATTATCTTTAATTCCCTGCAAAATACTCTCCATTGCTTCAAACACACTTAACTCATTATTAACAACTTCTGAAGCAATTCTGAAAGTCCTCACACCTGAGTTGCCTCCATGTTCTGAATAGATTAGAGACATTTATAGCAAATTATGTAAGATGAAAAAGATGCTATGTCTTCACCTACCTTATTCACTGATCTGGCACCAGGTGACTTCTGGCTTTTCCTCAAAGTAAAAAATGACCAGGAAAGATAAACATTTTGAATCCATTAGGATATTGAGGCAGCCATGACAACAGAACTAAAGATACTCACAAAAGAGGACTTCCAGAGCTGCTTCAGAAAGTGGCAAGAATGTTGGGATAACTGTATTTGATATGAGGAGGGTATTTTGATGCTTACTAGCAATGTGTCTTACCGCAATAAATTTGAGAAACTATTTTCCAATGTTTTTGATCACATCTCATTTAAGCAAAGCAATCGAAAGCAGGGAGTTGATCAGATTCTTATATACTCATATTCACAGCCAAATTATTCACAGTAGCCAGAAGGTGGAAACAATAAAAGGGGCTACCATCAGAAGAATGAGTGAGCACCCTGCAATATACAAACTTTAGGGTATTTTTCAATCACAAAAAGAAATGGAATTCTGGTATGTGTGTGAACACAGATGCATATTAAAAATATGTTAATCGAAATAACTCAGTGAAAAAAAAATCATTCCATATTTCTGTGATCCCATTTCCATGAGACATCCTGAATAAAGCTGCAAAGTTGTAGAGACAGAAAGTATCACGGAGCATGCTGGGGTGTGGGAGGAGGGAGGAGAGGGGAGGTTGTCTAACTGGGTGAAAGTTTCTGTTTGGAGTGATAAAAATGTTCTGGAAAGATGGATGCACAAGGCTGTGAATTTTCAATGTGTAACACTACTAAATTATACATTTAAAAAGATTAAAATGGTAAATTTTGTGTTATGTATATTTTAACACAAGAAAAGAAAATCACCACATCTACTCCCTAAAAGCAAATGAAATAATATCGAGGGTGACTGACTTGCATTGACCCTCCCACCCCTAGCGTCCCCCTTTCCTGTTGTCCTCTGTACTGTGAGTGTGCCATTCCCCTGTTGGGAATGCCTTTCCCCATCCTGTCCTAAAAGTACTGGTGTATCACAGAAGCTGGGGATAATCCTCCCCGTATCAGACAACTCAGCATCCTCTCCTTGTTTTCTTTAAAGCATTTTACTCATGCGTTACAGAAACACTCCACCTTGTTTTATGATCACTTCTTTGGTAGACAGGGAGTTTCCTATGTCAGGGACAATGCTTTCCTCAGTTTCGTATCTTAGCTGGTAGAAGCATTCTTCACTCCTGGTAGGAGTGCAATAAATATTTAATGGCACCAGTTAGTGTTAGAGGGTTTCTCATTTGGTTCTCTTTGGGTTTGTGTCAGTCCTGTGCAAAGAACAGATGGTCTTATGAGCACATAGAATGATGTTACAACTGCAGTAGCAAAGAAGGATGAGGAAGGTGAAGAAAGCATTTCGTTCCCTCTCTAAGTTCTGCCTCAGCATGACTTGCTGAGGCACCAGACATGCAGGCTTTGGGAGCGAAGTTGGTTTTGGTATCTGACCTCACTAAAACCTCAGCTTCCTCATCTGTGACATGGGACCAACAGGCCCATGCTAAGCTGTGACCCAGATAGGTTCAATGAATAATGTATAGAAAGAAGCCTTCGCCCCTGGAAGGAGTTTGGGGAAGCCTCCTAGAACTTCGATTATTGTCCAACCCTAGCCCTACTTTTCTCCCTTCTCCTTTACCCTGAAGAGAAGTAGCTCAGATTTCTACCTTAATTCCCCCCCTCTATTTTTTTTCCTGCATAAAATTCCACCAGTAATACCATCTCAATTTTTCCAGTTCCATAATTAACTCGTGTTTCTTAAAATGAGGAGGAAAGGAGTCAGGGTGAGGGTAAGGTGAAAGGTTCATCTCCAAAGTGAGGCACCAATCACAGCTGCTGTAAGGTCACCATTTGCCATGGCAATCCTCTGCTTGGCTACATCAAAGGGCACGTGCCCCATGTGAGCTGAGGTTGGCAGGACCTCCGGAGCCTTGGCATCTCGTTGGAGTCTTTTCAACCTCTATTCTTGAGTGAATCACAGGGCCTCTGTTCACGTCCCCGCCCTCCTTAGAGTGAGGAAAGTGCTTTCCCTTTTCCTCCTGTTTTCTCACCCTCTTTTCTCTTTTGTGAGCTTTCAAGTCCCCCAATTAAATATCTGATAAGTTTTCTCTGTGAAGGGCACTGAACTTCACTTGATAACTTCTCTAATAAATGTATTTTTTCTCTTTTCTTTTAGCCTTTGAATTTTCATCCTTTCAATCTCCTTGTAAAGGGAAAAACAGGTTAAAACAGGATACAAAGGTGGTATCCCAGTGTATTTTGAATTAATCTAGAACTTTTCTTGTCTGTGCCTCGGTGAATGTGCACTTACACCACACCTCGTGCTGGGCACCCAGAGCCTTGGCATCTGGGTCCCTTGACAGGGTCCCTCCCTGGAGGAGTGTCTGGTGAGCAGGGTGGCATGTTGCCTGGTGGCTGCAGCAGCTGGAAGACACGGGGTGTGACAGTCCTGATGTGGACGGTCCCCAGAGGCCCATGTGCTAAAAGCTTGGCCCCTGCATTTCAGGGCACGGTGAAACTTTTCCCATGTGGAGCTCAAGGGGAGGTCATCAGCTCGCAGGAGATTGTGAGACCCCTGGACCTTGCCTCCTTCTCTCCTTTGCTTCCTAACTCACTGTGAAACGAGCAATGCTGCCCTACTACATGCTTCTGCTGTGGCACTCTTCTGCCAACAGCAACAGGGCTGATGGGTCATGGACTAAAATCTCCAAAATTGTGAGCCAAGGTAAGCTCTTTGCCTGTACAAGCTGATTATTGGAGGTAGTTGCTAGAGATGGAAAGCTGACTAGCACAGAGACAATCCCAAAGACTACCTGGTCTTCAGCTCAGCTCCATGGTACGGGCTGCCCAGGGCAGACAAGTACCCATGTGTACTTGTGTTTATGTTTACCTTGTGTACTTGCCTGGTCTGTTCTCCTTTCCAAAAGGCGCATGCACAAGCTTTGACCATCTCCTCATCAGTGTGATGGCAAAGTCTGGGAGCATAGGTTGGGAGGCAGGCTGCCGAGGAAGCCAGCAGAATAGGATAAAGTTCCTCTTTACTTCCAGGGATAGATTATTCTTGGAATTGTAAAGGAAATTATCCTACCTTTGCCAAGAATATCAAGCTGGCTGGCAGCAAGGAGGATAGCTAAAGGTAGGTGGACAATCACTCCAAGTGCCAGTTTCTTCTTAACTTTTAATTACTTCCTGGAAGATCTGTGATTTCCCAATATATACCTACACCGTGAAGCCAACAGTGTACTTGGTTTCAGCTGGTGCTCAGTAAATCTAGGAATCTGATGAAGGCGGTAGCTGTTTCCCTTCGCTTTGACTGTCTCATGACTTTTCTTGGTTTTCCTGGACACTATTCACCCTGCCTACCTTCTCAGGAATGCTTTTGTTCTCCATATGTAGGAAGTAGAAAATTTGAGAGTCAACCCCCCACTAATGTTAGAAGTGGTTTTAGAACAAGAAAGAGTTAAATTTGCAACTATATGTATGCATATTTATGTGTCTCAGTAGGGTATTTATGCATTGTGTGTATATGTTTATGACCATTTAATTCATTCAATTACAGGAATTTTACTTGTTACCCTGGGGTCTATCCCTTAGATTATTGCCCTCTGAATTTACTGAGAGCTTCATAAATACCCTTTTATCTGAAGACCTGTGCTTTCAGGCCACTAGTAAATATGCTGTTGAAGTATGTCATGTTGTGCCATGAGCCAGCAGACTGGATATTACTCCTTGACCTGTCAAACATCTGTTTAGCAAAAAGCACATGGTGGTTTCTCTAAAGACCGAAAACAGTGGTAGAAGAGGCTACTGCCAGTTTAGTGCTCTTCAGCACTTAAAGGGTGCTGAAGCAATTCCCAGGTCCAATTCCAATTTGTGTTTACCCAGTACTTGTATCTGGGCACTGGGTGAGGCACTATGGAAAACACAAGTGAAATGTAACAGTCAATTGGGGGACACAGAACACACACATACCAAACAGAACCAACCAAAGATATAAGATCTAGTGTCTACAGATAGAATGTGGTGAGAGGTCAGACATGAGTGAGATCAACAGAAACTACAACATAGAATGTTATGCATCAACAAGAGTCATTGGATCAGCCATTCATTTAGCACCCATTTATTAAATATTTATGGAACATAATTCTGTACTGAGATCAAGGGAAGGTGGTGTATTAGGAGAATGTAGCTCAATTAGTTAGCGGACATTGTTCAAGTAAAGAGCAGAACTAGAAGCAAAATCTACATATTAATTCATCATTCATTTAACAAATATACAAGGTAAACATATTATGTACCAGGCACTGGGATAGATGCAGAAAGATAGTACCATAAGTCAGTTAAGCATTTTTGAACTCTTAAGTAGCTGCATGGATTTGCAAATTTTCTTAACGAGTTTTCTTAAGTACTACTTCCTTAACATAAAATGTACTTCCTTAATATAAAATTCCCTCACAGGAATAGAGGTAATCATTAAATGAAGTAAACGTATAAGGACCTAGGAAAGTCTCAGACACAAAGTAAATGCTTAGTAAATGCCAGTTGTCATTATCATTCTTAATAGATAATAAGATGGTGCAGGCAAATCATGGGTAAGAAACAGCGTCTTTCTACTGTGGTTTGTATTCCACCTCCAAAGCTGACACTGAGATATCATTGCCAATGTGATGGTATTAGCAAGAGAGCTCTCTGAGACACATGTGCTGGGGTCACGAGGTTTGAGTGGATGTTATCAGGAGTAGGCTCTGATTGAAAGTAGGTTGTCAAGGCACCAGGCCCTTGACTTCATATTTACACTTCTAGAACCCTCAGGTAAATAAACCTCTCTTCTTTGTGGCCTACCCTCTGTATACCATTTAGTTACAGTGACAGAAAGAGGACAAGACACTATCCTTATGAATTTTGTGTTAATTCTAATGGAAAGGAAAGTATCTTTCCAGATCAAGGTGACTCCCTCACACTAGAACTTTGGAGGAGCCATTAAAAATCAAAATAAAGGGGCCGGAGATTTAGTGGTCCCAGTGACTGTCCAGCAAGCAAAAGGTCTTGAGTTCTGTCCCTGGTAACCATATACAACAAATGCAGGGCATGATAACTCACACCCACCAGCAATCAGTACCACATACCACAATGCTGGGCATAGTGGCTCACTCCTGTAATCCTAGCACTTGGGAGGCAGAGGCAGGAGGATTGCTAAATTCCAAACTTGCATGGGCTACATAGTGAGCTCAGGGCCAGCCTGAACTACAAAGCAAGACCCTGCCTCAAAAACAAACAAACAAATAAATAAATAAAACAAAATAAAAATATACAAAATTGGGACAAGCCTAAAGGCAGGTGAAGGTTACACGTGATAGAATGGGCAGAACATTACTGACAGACATCTTAATGTATCATTTCTCAATTCTACCAAAGAGTTGGATCTTTGAACCATAGAAATAAAAAACATTTAGAGACCACCTAGTCCATTCCCCTCTCTCCCCTCCATTAACATATTAAAACTACTAATTAAAGTCTGTTGCCATCTGGTGAATATTCCAGCATAGTTGTAAACCACAGGGTCTATGACCCATGGCCCTAAAGTACTGGTAAGCGCTGGAACCTTGAGAATAGTTAGCAAAGACAGAAATCACATAGGATTTCTCTCAGCATGGATGGTCCAGGCAAGTCAACACAGCAGTGAGGCTCTTCCTCTCTTTCCATCTCTTCTGCTGCACAGTTCAAATGTCAATACCCAGGAAATGAAGCAAATCTTAAATACTCTTCCAGACTGCTAACAATATGCCAGGAAACTAATTAGAGGATGGACTGGGCACAGCACTGAAAACGCCCAGATAGTAGTAACACACATTGGAGTAGGAAGACAAAGTGTGATCATGGACTTGACCAAACTGATACAAGACTAGTGAGAAAGTGGTGTTGGGGGGAAAGGCACACACAAAATCTAGTCTAGCTGCCAGGCTGGAAGGTGTTTTATAGAAAATGAAAGCGTCACATAGGCTGAGGTTCCGAATAAGACTTACTAGGAATCATGCTGCGTCTATCATGTGTTTGTGACAAACAGACAAGAACAGCTGGCTGGCTTTGGGTGGCCAGGCTGCTTCCCATGATCCCATGCACCGCAGTGTGGACATGATAACTTACACTGTCTTCAGCAGTGTGGATGAGCTTTCTGATGTACAACTGGACTGCTCTGCCATTGAACAGGACTGGACAGGACTGAACCTTTCAGAGTTATTAAGTGCTCTGGCCAAGACCCCACATGGATAGGACAAAGGATAGTTCTGCACACATGGCTGCCTCAAAGTCCCCCACACAATGACTAGTAAACTATAAAGTCTTCTCACTAGGATATGATAAAGATGTGAGATCTTTTGTCATCTTGGTGGCAGCCTTCTGTGACCACACCCATGCATGTGGCAGGCGCTGATTCAAATCAAGTGCTGACACTTGTTAATATTGCTCTAAATGTCACAGCCCGAGATGACCCTCCCTCATATTTCCTTCTGCCCCCCCATCCACCCCCAATATACTATTGTTTTTAAGCAGCTCATCTGTTAATTAAAAAGTGGGAATCAATTGGCCTCATCTCTATATTCCAGGCTCCTGTGCACACAAGGATTAGAGCTGCCTCTACTTAAGTCAATTAGAGATAAGGGGAAGCTGACATTTCTACAACCTACCTTATCACACTACTCAAAAAACGGCTCAGATTAAAATGTACAAAAGATGATTTCTTCAGTTCTTTTCCTCCTCCTTTACTTTCTTTTAATTATTCCGAAGAAAGCTGGCAATCCATAGAGCTGATGGTGGAGATACATTCTGTAGCCTATGGGATTAGCCTTCCTTCCTCACACTCAGACCTACCCAAACATGAACCCCATTGTTGGACCACCACCTGTGCTCCACCATCCTGCGGGGCTTGTAAATGCTGGGGTGCAGAGAGATATTGAATCCTGCAGCGGCAAAGACAATGGGCTCTGAGTCAGAAGATACAGACTCAAATTCTGTCAAGCACTAAATATGTTGATAACCTCTTCCAGTGATGCTGAACCTTTTAGAGCTTTGACTGATGCAAGCAGTCCTCTGCAGCACAAGGCCAATATGTGTGCTAGCACTGCTCTAGGCCATGAGCTGCTCACAGCCTCAGTTGCCCTCTTTATGAAAGGAAGCAGTAATTCTTGCTTAACAGCACTGCTGGGAAAGCACTTGTGTGTGACTACCAGCAAGGTGCTGGATGGAGACAAAGTTTGGCTGATAAATGTTCACTTGAATCTAAACACTTTGGGACTTATCCTGGGGAATTTATGAATGGAGCAAGGAGACAGTTGACAAGTAACTCTGCATATCATTAAAAATTTTCTATCTTTTGATCTCAGACACATAAGCTAGCAATGTATATATTCACACATGCACGCATGCACGTGCGCGCGCACGCACACACACACATATGTTACTCTCAAGCAACCTTACAAGCTTGTTATCATGATCTCCATTTTAAATTTCCATAAACGGAGGCTGGGGTTCAGAGAGATTAATTGACTGCTGCAGCTGACACATCAGAGGACTGGCAGAGTTGGAATCTGAACCCAGAACCCATTATCTTCCCATTACCTCCTGCCCTGGGGATGCTGAATGATCCTGGGAAGGAGAAGAGGTATGGCCCAGTGCCCTTTTCATTCATTTGTACAATGAGGAGAGTGCTACCCTATTAATACTGTTCTGTGCACATATTAGCAATTTTCCAAATTTGCTCAGTTCATTATCTAGGTCTTCACTCATTACCTTTGACTCTTATCCACCCAGATTCAGTTCAGTGCTATCTCAGCCTTGGTACATTCTCAAGAGCCATTTTCTTCTCCTTTTGCCCATATTCAGCAAACTACCTCTCTTGTCTAGCCCATAAACTCTATCAGAATCAGTGCCAGCAAACAAAAGCTGCCTGACATTCAAACAGTGTTTGTAATGCTCCAAATGTCCTTTAAGGTGACTAGTGCTAAGTACTATCACCCTCCGGGTGGAGTATACCACTCAACCCCTCTTCCAGGGGGATCCTTGCCCCAGCCACCAGGCATGCTACTGGCCAATGGATGCTCTCAGTTCTTAGCTCCTTCAAAGCTTGTCCCAGCTGGAGAGAAGCCTCTCAGGGCCATGTTGCTTTCCTGCGTGTCCTTATCTGATGGCTAAGTGTTGACATCTGCTAATCTTAACTTCTTCAGAATTACTCTGAAGGGCCATTCTGACTCCAGAGTGCCCAGTGGGGTCCAACAATGTGGCCATTGACCTGCACCATACTTTGATCTTCTCCTCTGCTTATTCTGCTTCCTTGACCACCTTGCCACAGGTGGTGCCTTGATTTCAAGAGCACTCCCCAATCAAAGAGTTATTTACTAAGTCATGTTTCAGATTCGGTTTCCTGATGGACTCAGTTCAGACTCAGGCTGGTCCTCCTATTAGCTATACTTCACAGATAAGAGAACAGTTCCAGATTACCTGACTGATAAACACCTGGGCTTAAGAACTGGCTTAGTTCTAGGCCAGAGTTCCATGTATGCTCTTTTTCCCTTTATCCTGTTTACTAGCAGGTTCAGGGTAGTCAGGGTGCTGAATTTAGTGTTCACTGCTTTGTACTTCAAGATTCTTTTTTTTCTTTTTTCATCTCTTCTTACCAGAAAGTGAGTGTGGCGGAGCAAGATGGCCACGGATTATTTAACTATCTTGCTATTGAGAGGTAGGTTTCAGTTCCTTTCTTCTAAACATAATCTCACCTCAGTGCCTTGCTGGACCTGCAGAACACAGTAGAAGTGCTTCCAGGTGCCTGCAAGCACTGAGAGCTTCCACCAAGGAGTCCTGAGCCTTCAATGGCCGTGAATGCCCAGAACATGGAAGGTGTGTGAGTCTCCATGGAGCCTTCCATAGAGGCAAGGCTCTTTTGGAAATGTCAGGCCAACCTAGTCACCAGCTGAACGCCCCAACTGAACTTACTGCACAGATGAGAGAGTCACTCATTTACTCCTGTTCAAATCCTTGATCCATAAGCTGGGCTTATTTTAGGGCAGATTGCCACATACAGTAGCTGACTAAACCACCTGAACTCCACTGAGGGTCCCTTGCCTACGTCTTCATTTCCACCTCCTCTAGAGCCTTCTTCCCATGACTATGTCTCTCTGGTCAGAATCTTCACACCAGCACCAGAACCCACAACCTGCCTGTCTTTAACTTACACAGAGATCTATATTCCCTCCACATTCATCTTTCTGTTCCTTCTTCTTTTCCTTCCCAGACTTTGGCATAATGGTCTTGAAATTTAGCAAGTGTTTTGAATCACAAAGTCTGTTAGCATTTTTATTTTTACTTTAATCATCACTGCTTTGTGGAAACCATTTTTAAAATCTACCTCAGATAACCAGCATTATAGACTATGAGCTGTCCTCTTTTGAGTCCAATTCACATTCATTTGTTCATTTACATAAATATCCACTCAATAAATATTGATTGGGAGCCTACCTGGAGACGGATTTGTGACTTCTGCTCTCCAGGCCACTGACTAGCAAAAAGAATGACCAGTTTAGAAATAAGGATATTGAATCTGCTGGCCTAGCCCTAACTAATCTGAACCAAATAAGACTCACCTCAATTTCAAAGATATCTCTAGATTCTTTGATGATTCTGGGACCCATGTTGTCCAGAATTCCATCTCTTTAATCAACCCAGCAGCTGGATGCATATTAGAAACACCAGCAGAGATGTGAAGAAACATTAGCCATGGAGTGTCACCTCTGGACATTCATTAGGCCAGAGTAGGACTCAGGAATTAGGGTGTTTAAACGTCCACTAAGTGATTTTAAAGTGCAGCTGGAGCTCAAGTGCCATCAACTGACCTTAATCCCTAATAACACAGCTTAAGGTCATTTTACCTTCTCTGTTCTCTATGGAGACAAAGGGAAGCAATGGCTAGGCCATGTGTGGGGCGCTTCAAGTTCTCTTGAAATACCTATGAAATGTTTTGGTCCCAGGTTAAACAATCCCAGTTCCCACAACCTTTCCGTGTAGGTTGTATCTGCAGTACTTTAATCACTCTTTAATCTTGTTTTGATTTAGCTCAAATAGGTCTGTTTCCCTGGAGAAAGCTCTTCTAAGTCAGATGTCTCTGTTTTACAGAAGCACATAACCCTGCTAGCTCATCAGTTCAACTGTGAATTGCACAATAGCTGCTATGAAATACATATCTGTAAAGATTCCAGCAGACCATTTCATTTTATTCCTAGACTCAGATTAGCTAAGAATCAAACTCTATATATTAGCAAGCACACTTTTCTCTGTTGGTCTGCAAATACTGTTAGCAGGACATTTGGTCACCTGACTTATGATCCAATTGAAGATGTAGAAAGCTTGACTTTTGACTTCCTAAATCTTTTTTCTTCACAGTAATTGCAGTAACTAATGGTCCCAAAGAAAACTAGATGTGTTTCGAAGTCAGCTTATAGGACCTGAACCTTATAATAAAAAGGATCCTGGATGAAGCCAGCAATTAATCAATATGGACCCATGTGCTTACTTAGGCAGTCATAAAACTATTCATTTCATTAATTCAAGAGCAGTTTGGCCTATTATATTAGAAATGAGAGAAATGTGGTATAAAGGTCTTCAGAGATTGAGAGATCAGAGGTAGGTAGGTCTTTATAAAGAATCTAAATGACATTCTGAGAAGAGATGCCTCAATTGACCTATGTACAAATTCCTTTCCACCGGCAATGGAAGGAGAGGTGCTGAGTGGTCAGTTTAGAGAACATTTTCTTTCTTCCCCAAGGGTAGTATAGTGTATATAAAGCTTTTAAATAATCAACATAGCATAAAGAACCATGGCATGGCAACAGTGACTGACAGCTGTCCAAAGGCACAAAGAGTCAATTCAAGGCTAGCCATCACAGGTCATGTATATCTGAGAAGACTTTTAAAAGTTGTTTCCTGAGTTGCTGAGGACCAGGATCTAAGGACATTCATTGGTCGAATGCCATTACCATCCTGGAGTCTGCCTAGGTATGCTAGGCAGACACCCAAGAGAAGACATTTGGTGTTTCCTAGGGTCCTTAGAACTTCTTGCTACAGCAGAAGCCAATGCACTTCTGGTTTCAAATCACATCATTTTCACAGTCTTGGGCAAATCACCTAAACTTTTCAAACCTAATTTGTTTACCTCAAAACTGATGAGCCCTGATTATCAGGAGGACTTAAAAGGTTTATATGAAGTGCCAAAAGCTCTATCTTTACTTACCTCATGCTCCATAATATTCCATCCCTACTATTATCATCACCATTATCAACATCATCGCCATCATGGTCATCACCACTGTCCTCATAATCTCTTACTCTTCCAGCACTAGAGGAATTCTTGGTCAGTTTGTAATTGAGGTTTTACTATTTGGTGATGCTAGGGTGCTAATATGGTTGGGGAAAGAGGTTGAAGACTGTTCACCGCCTCTTTGGTATTAACATTAAGTCAAAAGATGTCCTTTTCTACGAAGATAAAGATGTCAGTCAGAAATGCCATGCATCTCACCAAGCAGGTCCAGGCCCCAGAAAAGGCTCAGACAGAGAAGGAAGCAATGAAAAGGAAGTAGAGATATTTCATTTGAGTGTCAGTTTTGAACCCAAGACTTTTCACTGACAATGCTGGTAAGAACTCATTTGATTACTCTCAGAAATGTAGGTGATGAATAAATTTTATCTAACATCAACTCAAAATATAAAAAGGCAAAATGCCTCAGTTTATTCACTTAGTCTCTGTTAAAGGCACAAAGGTTATTTATTGATGCTATTAAAGAAAAATAACAACACATATACTTATAATACAGGATACTTGGAGTGTGTTATATCTGAGATGCACCTGAAATAGGCTTTGGAAAAAATGTTGGTCTAATTAGTTATTATGATCAGGTCTCTATGGAAACAGCCATATATTTGTCCTTAAGCCAGACAAGCACTTACTCACTAAAGAGCACACAATCTACACAAGCTAAGCCTAGTGATTATACACATTAGCTCCTTGCATCACACACAAAACACACAGAAAGCAAGGAAGACGAGAACTATAAACAAATGGAGGAAAGACATCCCAATGCACAGAGACAATGCTGTGCCTGCGGTGTGTGAGGAGAGCCGGAAGCCAAAAGAAGATTTCATCACACGGCATCAGTTTTGAATGAGCCCCTTGATAACTCTCCCTGATGGTGCAACACTGGAAGAAACCGTCCTATTAATAGCATGCCTTGGCTACATTGCGGGTTAAATGGGTTAACTGGGGTTGTGTTGGATGGCTTCATAAAATGCTATGGGAAAAATGTGTTCTATATTCCAAGTATTCAACTTAAAAATGGACTACTGAAATATAGCCCATATGCTCAGACCTCCTGTATCTTACGAGAAATAACCATGAACTTAAAAGGAGCTTCAGGGCACACTCTGAAGATCCAGTTCCTCCTCTGGCACTTACACAAGTGACTCAGTGCTACCTTTTCTGGGGTGTTACATGGAGAGAGATGAGAAGTGGCATTATTTGGCCTAGATTGTAAGCACCACCAAGACAAGAACCATGCCAATCTTACTCACTTAGGCTTCTCCAGCCCCTTAATAAATATTTGGTGAATAAAGGAATGAAAGAATAATTGCCTAGCTCCCAGCGTTGTGAGTGGAATCAAATAGGAGAATGCATGTGAAAACAATTCAAGAAGCTGCGAAATAGAATACAAATGAGAGACATGATAATTATAACCTATTGTTATAGACAGAATGTCACCTTCTGTGCATTCCATGTAAATGAGGATGTTTGTGCTGGTGGTAATTCGAATGGCTGAGCCAATATCTAGAATGCTGAACGGGACAGATGGGCCATGCAACCCAAGAGGGGCAGAGCTTGGAGATGGGGGTAGATAATGGGGAGGTAAGAAAAATGACAGACAGTAGGGTTTGGCTGGACCACAGAAAAAATTAAACAAAATAAAATGAGAAAGTAGTGTTTGAGGAACCAAGTAAAAAACTCAGGAAGGGTTTATCTAAGATACAGGGTCTGACAAGAAGACAGAGTGGAGCAGAGACTGAGCAGATAACTGTACTCTCACCTGCCCACCTGCGTGCTGAATTTTTGCCTTCTTGAGATTCAGATGTTAAGGCACAGCGAGTGCTCATCTCCAGAGTACAGCCTGGGAAGAGTAGAAGTGCCCAAAGAGGTGAAGCTGGGCGTCTGAAAACAAATCCATAGACCCTGGAGCCTGTGTTTGGTATGTGACACAGGAAACCAGAGTCTGGATTTTCTGCAGATTATTCAGGATCATTCACCATGGCATTGGGTACAGACACAAATACCCCTTAGGTGGGCACACCAGGGATGTCTATAAACTGGAGCCAAATCAGTAGTCCATAGCTCCTCCATAGCGTAGTCATGTGCTGATCACGCTGGAAAGTTCCAGTCTGCTGGAAGACTATGACAGACATTCTAATCCGGCTGCTAGGCCCCCAAGAGGCAAGCTATGGACACTTCAAATGATATCCCTTCTCTAGTATCTACTCCGTCTCATCAAGATAGATGGCCACCCCCACTGAAGGACTCACCTTTCCTCTCTGGCAGCCAACCTTGAAATGCAATCTAAAGTGCCCTACATCTACTTATTTAGACACCCCTTCAAAAGGCCCGAAAGGAGGTAAAATGTTTTTTTTTTTTCACTATCAAGAGTGAGAGAAAGAGAGAGAGAGACAGAGACAACAGGCCCTGTATAGTCATAAGAAATTCTCTTCTGCTATTTTTTTCATTTCTGCAGTCTCCAAAGCCAGGTTAAGACAATGCAAGTTTTCTCATCATTCAGGGTATCACTTTTTGAGAGAGGTGCAATCCTGTTTAATGAGCACAGGTTCAAGATTGAGAAAACTGAGTTTCTAGCACCAGCAATAACACGATGCTCCCTGAATTAATTATCTAAGCATCTGTTATGGGGAATAAAATAAGACTTGTTTCTCTGATATACAGGACCATTGTGCAAATCAATGAGATAATATATGTAAAAGCACTTTGAGAAATTAGAAGCTCACACTAGAAATAAAACATTGATTAGAGGAAATTTATTCAATCAAGTGATGCTTTCTCTGTATCTGGCCTATTTATTTTAAAAAATACACAAATACACATGATTATCAACAGGATGAATGAGTCTTAGTTCACTCCGTGGAAAAATTACAAAGTTTACCTAATAGTCCATACTGTTTGAACTGAAATTCCGTGTAGGTCCGTGTGCAAACCTCTTCTCTCTGTGGCTACTTCCCCTGCTGAAATTGGGTAGAGAATATATTCTCTTCACCCCTCTGTGGTGATGCATATGATAATTCAACAAAAATGAGTGTAAATTAGCTTGGGCATTCACAGGAAGCTTTACATGTGTGATTCTCCTGAAACATTTCTCATTTATATGCTTAAACACCTGACACTGCCAAACTGGCCAAATGAGCAGGAGGAAATCTCTGATCCTACGGCCATAACTCTAAGTTCATTACGTGTGAATTATTGTTTTGAACCAGGCTTGGCTTCCAAGGCCAGAATGGTACATTCCTAAAATAATGTTCCTGACACTAGCAGAAAATGATCTTTACAAGTCTCACCTTGAACTCACGTACCACTCCTACCTCATTTGTTACCTGTTCTCGGCATAGGTGACTCTCACCAGCTCTGCAGTTTTGCCTCTAATTATCCTCAGCGTTAAGGGCTCATGTTCATGGCAGAGAATGATACTGAGAACCAAATTGCTTCTGCAGGTGATTGAATGATCAGACGGAGGCAGGAACTGCCATCCACTGTGGGCAGATGCCCCTGCCCCTCACACTGTTCTCAGTGTGCTTCATCTGGACCACTCGTGTGTATGGGGAGACAGTATCCCTACCATGTGCTGGGCAGAGTGCTGATGTTTGGCACATGTCAGCTAAATGTATTCACACAAAAACTGAGTTCACTAGCTCTGCTTTGGGATACCAGTTTCAGAATTAAAAGTAACACTGTAAGGGGACACTACAAATGTCTGAGTTCATCCTCCCTAGAGATCCTGACTGATTCATCCTGGGGTAAGCATGAGCATCTGTATTTTTGAATCATAAAAGATAACACAGGGGCTTATCAAACACTGCGAATGATGCCAATACTGATGACAGCTAACATTACTGAAAGGTAAGTACCAGACAGTTTGCCAAATGCTTGACATGTTCCATTTGAATTTTTATAACACTAAGAGGTAGATATTAATATCATCAACATTTACTGGTGTGAACCTGAGCCACAGAAAAGTCAAAAACAGTAAGCCACAAACAATATAGCCTGCATATGTCAGGGGAGAGATGAGTAGCTCTTCTTCCCTGACTCTAAAATCTGTGATCTCCTGCCCTTTATCAGTACTTAATCAGCTATAGTAGGATCTCAACATAGGAAATTAAAGTGTTTATGTTGACAGAATTTTCCTATGTGTTTTCTTCTGGGACATCAGTGATCTTGGTAGCTGACTAACTGTAATTATTATTACCACTATTCACAATTTTTGCTAGAGACTGAAACCAAAATTTAGAAGCATCAGTTCCAGAGGCAGGAGCCAGGGAAAATGGCTGGAAGTAACAGTATCCATCAGGAAGCTGATGGTCTACAGGGAAAAGCACATTAAGTTATGCTTCCCTGGGGCTCTGACCACAGAAAAGCACTTCTCAGCACATAATTAAGATAAAACTTAACCTTGGGCCCTAGCTACCTTTATAACTCTCCTTCTGAATCTCAGCCTGCCAGGGACCTTTACACAACAATACTTATAAATACTTTCAGTTTCTAAGAATTCTGTGGAGCAGCCAGAGATACCTTACCCTGCCCCCAAATGATCAATATTATCATAGTGTTAAAAGATAATCAAAATACCTCAGATCCTTAAAGCTCCTTTGAGCCTAAAAATGTTCAAAGTACTTTTATATCTGTTCTTTCATTCTATCTTTACCACATCTGACAGTGGAAGGACTTGAAGAAGGCTGCTTTCATTCCTTAATCCCATCTCTCACTGTCTTGAAATTGCTGCACCTTCCCCTTAAGGCACAAACTCATAGAGGTGCTGACCTTGACTTTGATCAGAAGTCTTTTCCGGTCCTGGTTGAGAATCATGGACACCTCCAAGGTCTACAGACATCTCCACTGTCTCCTGGAGAGCTCCCAGCAAGTGGCTGCAGAACACATAACTCCTCCAAGAGCTAGGGGCTGACTCTTCCAACCTGAAGGTGAAGGGAGTCTTCATGGTCATGACCACGATGGAAGGAAGGTTCTGTGGTTTATCCTAGAAAGGAGGGGCTATTGCTCCAAAGTGCTGACCTCCCTGCACAGGGACCATTCTTACTCATTTGCATGACAACTTATGATGTCTAGGCTGCAAAGCACCAGGAGGTCCTTCTGGAAAACACCAAGAGGACATAGCATCACCGACAGAAATGCTGTAGCTGTGGAACAGAACAAGGAATTGAAGGCAGCTGACTAGGGAAGAAGCAGAGGGCACCCCAGGTCTTCCTCCAGTCCAAGCTCAGTGTTGCTGCAGACCTCAGCAGTGAACAGTATGTGCCAGGGAAGCAGGACGCTCAACTGAGTAACAATAGATTAAGATGAAGGAAAGAGGGTGTTATGCCAAAGGTAACCTGGGCCAATACCGGAAAAGGATGGGTACAGACTGTATGTCCAGGGAGAGCACAGTGTTTAGGGGCCTCCTTCACCTCGTTGTGGATCCTGGTCTGGTGGCTGGCTAAGGAGGCAGGAGATGGCAGGAAACAAGCTAAGCAAGCTACTGCTCAGCCAGTGCACACTGGGTATGAATGAGACTAAGTGTCTCATCTTGTAATTTCTATTTCTCCCTGCTGTCATCAGCTCAGAATCTCAGTCTGGCCAGCTCTGCTGCAGAGGGGACCAGAGCAGTCTAGCTGAGAGAACAGAACAAAGCACTGGACATTTTGCCTTAACTTGCTCTGCAAGAGCCTGAGAATAGGGGACTCTTCCAGGACATTTCTGTCTCCAGGAGTTGGCCCTGAGACTTTCTTTTTTTTTTTTTTTTTTTTTTTTTTTTGCTTTTTTGGAGATAGGGTCTCGCTTTGTAGTTCAGGCTGGCCCTGAGCTCACTATGGTGCCCAGGCAAGCTGCCGCAAACTCAGCAATCCTCCTGTCTCTGCCTCCCGAGTGCTGGGATTACAGGTGTGAGCCACCACGCCCAGCATTATATGTGGTAACCGGGGATCGAACTCAGGTCCTTGCGCTTGCAAGGCAGGCGCCGGAACCACTGAGCTAACCCTCCGGCCCGGCCCTGAGACTTTCTATCCTGGGGAGACCACCATGATTCTCTTTGGCTCACTCTTGAGGTCAGAACCTCCCAGGGTTGGAGGGAGCCAGGCCAATGCAGAGAACATAAAGCAAACGTGGTTTACTGAGACTTTGCAATTGGAGCAAGCAGCACAGACAGATATTTTAAATATACTCAAAAATGAACAAACAAGAGACCAATTAACAAACACATAATGAATTATTTCCATAATCAATTCAGTGCACGTCTCGTGGTGTGTGTGCTTAGGGTGGAACTTCAGCAAGACAAGTTGAGTAGTTGATTTACTAGTGTCCCCAAGGCTCGTGACCCAAGCAGCTCCCCGCAGTGTTACAAGGTTCTCAGGCCTTGAATGTGGGCCATATAATGTGAACCTTGTGGGTCTGGAGGCTTAATGAGTGGTATCCCTGCAGCCTGTTTGCAGTATCAGTGGTGCTCTGTCTAGACAGCAGGTGGCTCTGGCTTCCCTGTGACCGGAAGTCCTAGACCACAGGAAGATGCAGGGCCTTGGGCCCGTCAACCTAGGAGAGGGTCAGGCTCTTTTGCACTCACAATTTGAAAGGTCACCCTCTGACACACAGACCAGCTCTGCCAAGAGCTTCCAGCTTTAATGGGCTTTAGTAAATGCCACTAGTTATTCTGTAGGGGCTGAGGATTCTGGGGGATGAATGAACTAGACATTGCTGATTTAGTAGGATGCAGAAGGAGGAGGTGGAGGGTGCAGCTGGCAGGTGCCACAGTATGATTGCCCAAGACAATAATCCCATCTCTCTAGCTTCCTGCAATTGGGGATGGAGAAAAAATCAATTCTAAGCAGAGATTGGACCCAGTCATGCAATATGTATAACCTGAGGGCTTCTGTTCTGTTAAGTTAAATACAGTACTGCAGTCAACTTATGTGACATCTTGGGCTTTGGAGTGAAGTCTAGGGGCCTGAGCATTGTTATCTGCAAACCATCTTGAAGTGAGGAGGAAAATCAGGTGGTATAAAGGTTATAGGGTGGCTGGGGATTTAGATCAGTGGTTCCAGCGCCTACCTCGAAAGCGCAAGGTCCTAAATTCGATCTCTGATAACCACATATAATGCTGGGCGTGGTGACTCATGCCCACCAGCAATCAATACCAGATACCACAGTGCTGGGCGTGGTGGCTCACGCCTGTAATCCCAGCACTAGGGAGGCAGAGGCAGGAGGATTGCTGAGTTCGAGGCTTGCCTGAGCTACACAGTGAGCTCAGGGCCAGCCTGAACTACAAAGCAAGACCCTGTCTCAAAAAAAAAAAAAAAAAAGAGGTTACAGGGTAACATATGACCAGTGCAGGACATAAATTGCAGACAAGCAGTCTGCTCTCATCTTCTGATTCAGTGAGGGCATGGCACTGCTGTGCTGTCCCCACTGGCTGCTGTCCCAGCCTCACCTGCTGGGCTCAAGGCCCCGTTTGGCCCTCAGGGGATGACGGCTGCTACTCCTCAACTTCTGGTCCTGGCAAGTAGTGCCTACCAAGCACCTGCTCCCATGCTCAAGGGCACGGACATGTGTGGTACATCTCAGGGCAATGCACAATGAGCTCCTCAAGGGATCACTCAAAGGCTCTGTGGCCTGAAGCCAGGAGGTACAGCATTTTCCCTCGCTTCTACCACTGTCTTTGGAGAGGTCCTAGTTGCCTCAAAATCCATTTTCAACTGAAGAGTTGAGTTCCTGAGAGGTTAAGTGACTTGGAACACATGGTAAACTGGGGGCAGAACTAGGCCAGGGCACAGTGCCCCAGCTTCCTTCTGCATAGATTGCTCCTGGCTCCCTTCTAAGAACAAGACAGCTGAAGAGAGAGCTTCTTTCTTGGAAGGCAAAGCCTTCACCGGCCACCACCTGCAGGGCTCTGTGGCCCCCAGCTGTGGTGCAAATGGTACAAGCTCAGAGGCACAAAGTCAGCTGAACACCAGTCCCCAAAGTTACTGAAGTCTACTGAGCACAAAATCGAAGCAGTAATGATTAAATAGTAAGAAGAGAAATGGCAGGTAGGATTCATTATTTAGATTGAAAAGAATTAAGATTGAGGTTCTGAGATACAAAGAAGTTAGGAATTTGAGGACACTTTCACAACTGGTGCAAGTTGGAACTGGATTTGAACTGAGGTCTGTTCTCTCCAAGGTCCGCCCTTCGGTTGTGTTGAAGAGTGGAGAGGTGGTGAGTGGACCCATCTGTTCCTCACGCACACCCAGGAAATGACACCAACAAGGCCCTCTGCCAGCTGAGCTTAGAAAACGCTACCTTCAATGGTCTGCAACCCTGTACAGAGCTCTGGCAACTTTGGGCCCCGAGTCTGGGTGAAGAGCAGGAAAACTGCTGGAGCCGTCTTGTCACAGAGACAGGAGGGGGTGTGAGGCTTAGGACTGGGGACAAGAACAGCCACAGAGGACAGGCTTGGCCCCTAAACTGGACTAGCAGTATTCTCCCTGAATGCAAAATTCAGGGTCATTTCATGCAACTTGTGAAATCTGATGCCATGGCGACCCAATCTGCTTGCACAGGTCACCTCTTTCGTGAAACCTTTTCCAATTCTTGTGGCTCAGTTATTTCCTCTTTTGATAAACATTTAAATTTTAAAATACTATTATAATAATTAATCCTCTTCAAAATAACACTCTCACTTCAAACACACTTATTGTATTGCTCTTAGCAATGTATCTTTCACTATAATTTTTTAAAAAATTTAAACATTTACCATACTTTTGGTTAACCCCTTATGTAGTACAAATCAACATCATCTTATTCTGTTAGTCCTATGCTACTGGAAGCAAGAGGCTGAAGGAGACAGTGTTTCAAAGATCTTTCTAACTTTATATATTTGGGCAAAACTTCATTGACCTTTTAAGCCTCTGTTGCCATTTCTTTATTTAATTTTAATTTTTAATTTTTAACTTAGAGACTGGGTCTCTCCATATGCATGCACAGGCATGTGGACAAACATACACACAGAATTTCCTCACTAATGGGAGGGCAAGATAAGAATTGGTTGTGGATTGATTGGCTACTGCAAAGAACTATAAAAGCATTACTTGGATATACTTATGAGTATATCTAAGATCCCTAGAAATTTGTAAATTCCTTAAAAACGAAAAGCCTTCCACTCCTTCCCACTTCTCACAGGCCCTAGTTATACAAGCATTATTTACTGACCAAGGATCTCTGGAAGCCTGGCCCTAGAAAAATTTACATCTCATAAGGAGGAAAGCATATTTATTGTGCAATGTGAGGCAACGCAGTGATCATTCATTCAATCTCTGAATCCAGGAGAGGAGACAAAAGGCATAAGTTAGGAAAAGAGAAGCAAATCTGAAGTGAAGAGAGTGTACAGGAAGCAGGACCAGAATCTTGGGTGGCCAACATGGAGGAGTCAGGTTTTTTTTTTTTGTTTTTTTTTTTTTTTGAGACAGGATCTCGCTTTGTAGTTCAGGCTGGCCCTGAGCTCACTATGGTGCCCAGGCAAGCCTTGAACTCAGCAATCCTCCTGTCTCTGCCTCCCGAGTGCTGGGATTACAGGCGTGAGCCACCACGCCCGGCAGGAGTCAGGTTCTTTTGTCCATGAGTGACTCAAAGCTCTGCTTTCCGTCACTTCTTAGGGGAGTTATCCTGAGACTGCTCCATCTGGGGGAGGGACCAGTGAATCCTCCAGAAGATGCTACCTGTGTAGTAGGGGTGGGACAGAGTGGGTTCAAAACCACTACATCTGAGTTTGAGCTTTAGCTCAGAAATTTAAAACTGATATGTACTGGAACAAGTTATTTGGCCACAGTGTTAGTTTTTAATCTTTAAAATAAAAAAAAAAACTATAATCTGCTCTGTTGACAGTTGGGATTCATCCTAGTGATCCAAATGGAAGTTTGTCTGTAAACAATATATTAGTGTAAAGGAGTTAACATCACAAGGGACCCAGCCTAAGAGAGTAGCCAGTCTGAAAATATCTCTCTTTACACCAACCATTTCACTCTAGGGCACCTATTTTTAACTGCAGCATAAATGGGCTCTCTTGTATTTTTCTTTCTCGTTAATAGCCACCTGGAGACTTTCCTGGGGTTTTTTCCACTGGGTTTAAAGAACAGAGGTTCTTCTTGCTTTTGGCAAGTATCCTCGGGTCCTGTGCTCACACACCTTCAGGAACAGAGGCCTTAGAAAGGCAAGATGCAAACGAAAAATAGCAAAGAGCAAAGCGTATCTCCTATAGACCCAGTTCCTGTTTCCATTCCTTCATCGTGGTTGCCTTGGCTTGGGGGCTGCTGTCCCTGTGCTGTTTCTATGGTTTAACTGGCTTTCCAGTAGAATCTGTAACTCATGCTGAGAACGAGGTCCCTGCGGCCCTTCCACAGGCCAGTCCTGAGCGAGCCGCCTCTCCCTGTGGTCTCCTCCTCCTCCTCCTCCTCAGAGTGAGTTGGCAGGATTTATAGGGCTGTCCCAGCGACACGCCATCTCAGTAACTACAGAATGGCAGTTGTAAAAAATCCCATTTGCCAAGGTATTAGAATCCCATTAGCACTCCCGATGGAGAAATAACCCTGACCCTTCAGAAGGAATTAAAGATATGCGGGCACCAGCATTTGGAGTGTTATTGGCCCTTCCCCAGTTTGGACTATCCCAGCCACAGACATAAAGCCTCCAGCACCAGATGTCCTTGGTCCATAAACCCCCGGAGAGAAGTCCGAGGAATGATGCATTAGAGAGCCACCAGCTCCAAACACAGGCTCTGGAATCACCACCTGCAGTGTTGACATGGCCTTCCTGATATTTCTATGCTAGGGAATGAGTCATTTTAAGGAAGTTCGGGTTTAATGCAACAGTTCTCTTACCCCCCATCTTTCCCCTTCTTAACTCCACTGCCCAGGAGATAATTGGCACTAAACAGAAACACCGACAATTGTCTCATCTCATGCACATGATTCTCAAAGCCGAATCCCCTGGCAACAAACGGAGCATCCCGGAGGCACGCTGTTACCATCTCTAGTCAAATAATCTCATTTGACAAACCGAAGACTCCCAGGCTCAGGGAGTTGGAGTAATTGAAGTCTTCCATTCGGTCTTGCTATTGCCCTGGCTTCCAGTGAAGGGAAGGAGAGCTCTTAGCTTGTCAGACCCACGGATTCTGAGTACTTCCCAGACCCTGTGCTCTTCCCTCTACCTCTTTTTGTGGGAATGAGTGGGTGCGTATGTGAGGCTGGATGTCCTCACAGCATACGGGCAAAAAGCCAGTCAGTACCTGAGATTTGTCACGTGACCTAGAAACAATCATTTACCCAGTTTAAATCTCAGTTCCTCCATCTGTACACAGGGTGAATAATGGCACCACATCACTTGTACTCCTTGGGAATTTGTCAAAATGCCCTGTCTGCCGATGACTGACATTCAAACACTTGCAACAGTTCCTGGGTGAGCCCGATGCTGCTCTCTGAAGACCAACCACACTGCTGATCAAAGTCATTTAGTCCTGTGAGAATCATAATGTCGAGAAATACACAAAGCCTTAACACAAGGAGACAATGACTCCACCAATGGTAGTGGTGAATATCACACATCTGATTGCTACAGCGTATCCTATGGACTCAAGGGCATTTCCAGTGACCCAGTCTGTTCTGGGAACTGAGCTGGACAGTCACAACATCTACTTTCTCATCTAGATCTCAGGTGACCCCTATGGGACTCCCCATTTCTTCCATATGGAGAATGAGCCCAAGAGAAATAGATGACTTTTGGAAGCTAAGGACATAGGGTTACTAAGTAACCCTGAGACCAGACTAGTTCCCACCTGTCAATAGGTTGGAATAGAACTGCAGGGCTATGTCAGCACCTTTTGCTTACAGCCAGGACAGTGGCATTGCCCGGAAGAGAGTCTTCATTTCCAACAAGTGTGTGTGGATCCCTACACAGGCCTGCTGACTGTGAAAAGAAGAGTGAAAACCACCATCAGGCAGGATAGGGGCACCTGCGGGCATCTGGGTAGCAAGAAGAGTGGGAAGGGGTGGGTAGCTGATGGATGCACAGGGGCAGGAAATTTACAGGTCAATAAATAGACAGATCTAGCGAGTCGGACAGCGGATTGCCACGTGGGGGTACACAGACACTCAGCTGGGGAGCATGCGGAGCAGAGAGAGCTTGGAAAGCCATTCTTCTGAGTCCTGGCAGACAATCCGAGAGGCACAGGCCAACACACAGGATTTGGCAAAATCATCTGGGAGACAGAGAACCCCAGTGCTGTTCGAAATGGGCACCAGATCCTACCTGGAGCTGGACACAGGCGGTAAGGTGGTGAAAATCCCTCCCAGTTCCCTGCTAAGAAGCTCCGCTGAGAAAGCCATTACTGTGAAGCCCAAGCACTTTACCAGCACTGACGTGGGTGGGCTTAGGCCCTTCTGGGATATGACGAGTAGAGAGCATCCTCCTCCTGCTTGGGAGGAGCTGGGCACCATTTGCCCAAGATGAGCTCAGAAAACCTATGTTCTAAAGTCAGAAGATAGGCAGCTGTGTCAGGCCAAAACCAGATACGTGCAGGTAGAGGGCAAAAAGAGAATGGGCAGAGAGTGAGGCACCAGCAGGGGTTGGGGAGGGATGGAGAGGGCCGCAGAAGGGCAAGAGTTCACGCTTATGGGCTGTGGAGCGTGAGATGTTGCAGCCACATATTGGTCACAGTGCACTGGGCCAGCACCTTTACTGAGTGAATCCAACTCTTCATAAGGCAATGGCTCAGCCTTTCCTGCTCAGACATACTGGGCCTCAAAATACCCACTACTCTTTTGTGTTTGGCATGGGGTTACTGTTGCCATTTTAGCTTGTCCCTACCCAGTTAACTCTACCTCAAGGAGTGCAGCTCAGTGGACAAGAGACAAGTGCTCGGCCTTATGTACGTGTCCACCATTAAATATCTAGTGGCCCTGATGACGCACGATCCAGGTACCCCACTCAAGTCATTTCTCTCAACTTGTCTTCAGAGGCAACCGCCTTAAGCCTTCTGTGATCTTTACTCATTACTCACTGGGAAGCCAAAAACAACTGGAAGAGAAGTTGCAACACTCAATCTTTCAAATCTACCCGATTTGTTTTTTTCCTAATCGCCTCTCCCACCTTCTGCTGAATGAACTGGGCCTGTTCTATCCCAAGATGCTCACTCGCTGTGCTTAGGACTTGGAGACATTCCCATGTGGGCTCCCTGCTCCTCAGGGAGCAGCTGTCGCTCCGCAGCCACCGTGCTTTCATCATCAGTGGGTCTCCCACTGCTGGATACCCCTTTCCCCATGCAAGGTCAGTCAGCAGACATTTTATCCCCTATCCCGAAACAGAGGGACAGATATCATGAACCAAACCAAGATCCGTCCCGCTTCCTCCTCCCTCTTTCTCCCTGGTCCTTTAAACCTTGCTAGAAACCTATCTGTACTTTCTTAACCTCCCACTTTCTGTTGGGCAAAATGTAGTGGGACCTTCACTTCCATCAAACCCAGGTAGATGTATCCCTGTTAGCAGGAGTAGAGTGCCTTCCACTGTGCCAAAGTCAGGGAAAAACTTCAGCTTTCTGCTTCTCTGCATAAAGCCGGTAATCTGTGCAATACCGGTTGACCTGTGGGAACCTGCCCTGGGTGGTGGGACCAGTCTCTCTGTAAAGGGAACAGGTAGAGTCCCTTCCCTGGAGGGCTGTGTTCTAATGGCAAAGCAGATAATAACCCCCACCAGTGCCTGAAGTGTGAGGAGTGACAGGGAGAGAATCCCTGCCTGCCACCACGCTGGTGACAAATAGCATTTGAGCTCGCATCTCTGGACTTCAAAACGTCTTCTTTGTTTACACATCGCTCAGTCCAAGCAGAAATATGTAGAACCATGAAACAGTTCCCTGTTGAGTTATGGACACCTGCTGTGGTCACCGTGCACCTGCCTGGGGCTCTCTGAGCTGCAATAATCATCGTGCTCCCTTGTTTAGCCCCTCTGCTGCCGAGTGTGCCTGTGAGGGCTGGACTAGAATGTCCTGGGCCCGTTTGGACAAATGATGCTGGCTCCCCAGATGGCAGTGCCAGCACAGAGTCCTGCCACTGAAGAGCACACAGGTCATATCTCTTCCCTGGAACTGACACCGGCAAGAAAATGCCAGGCAGAAGTCTCTGCCGCAGAAGCCTGCACCCTCCTGCTTGCCAGCAGGTGCCTCCAGAGGAGGGCAAGCACGCATAAAGGAGATCAAATGAGGAGCCCAGCAAGTGGTCACCCCCTGGCAGCTCAGGGCCTGGCTTCCCCCCAGTCCTTTCCAACACAGCTCCCTTTCAGGACCAGCTCAGCCCAGAGGCCACCACTCCAGAATAGGAATGAGTGCTCATGTATATGCAAATACCAGGACGGGAATTCAGGCTGGGGGAATTAGCATTTTTAATGAAACAAGACCACAGGGAAAGAGCAGATGTAATGGGCAATGACTTGCTATGGTTTTGTTGTTGTTGCTTTTATTGTTTTAAAGGAGGGAAAGGTCAAAGTTCCAGGTAGAAATCAGAGCCATCTGTAGGATTCAGATGAAACTTATAATCATCATAATAAAAACAACAATGAAATAAAATTGTTAACAATATTGTATTAATGGTTAGTAAGCACTTGATAGGTGGAAGCTACATACTGACCACACATATGTCCATTTTTCCATCTAGGTTGGAAAATGGGGAGAATTATTAGTGCTATTTTTTCAGAGGAAGAAGAAGCTCAGATCTGTCTGGGATCCCATCACCCTGTGTGGCAGAGCCAGAGTTTAGACACTGGTCTAAGTCCGCACAACCCACACTGCTAACCTCTGACAGAAGCCGTCACTGACCCTTGTTAACGTGGCTGTCCCATCCATGAGGGTACCACGTAGATTCTCAAGGGAGACCCTTGGGAAGCAGAGATCTGTGGTACAAAAGGCCAGGAGGGTGGAGATGGCAGCTCCACTTACAGATATCTACTCCCTGGTCAGAGAATTGCGGGAAAGCAGCTTTTCCCCAAGTCTGAGAAACTCTGAGCTATCGCTGACCTGCTGGAGGGGAATTGGCTACAGCAAAGCCCACCTCACCTGGTTTCCAGGGGAGCTGGGAAGAAGGGACTGAGCTCTGAGCACTGCCCGCTGTTCAGTGACAGTCATCTGTCCTGTGTCGGCTGGCTGAAGCCTCACAGATGCCCCCTGTGCTCCTTGGGGTCATTATTTTGTGATCTGTGCCAATGGTGTCCACATCACCTCACTTTCATTTGTAGGGAGGGGGTGGGGCGGTGGAGCAGCTGGATCCCCTTAGGTGGTACAGCCAGCACGCCTGGCTGCTGGCCACACACCAATTGAGGATTCATGTCAGGCACTAAGTATTTTATTGAAAGCATTATTGAATTGGAATAAGCTAAACGTTCCTGAATAAGCTGATGAAGCTGCCTGGTCAAAGGGACTCCCCTGGTATGGAGGGCTTTGCACCCCTTTACTCAGCTTTGCAGCTTCTGAGGACTTCCTGTGGCCCCTTCAGGAAAGGGAGAAGGGGAAGATGTGTCTGGGGGATTCCTCCTGGCCTTCCCTGTAGGGCCCTGTCTTGTCAGGAGATTTGCTCCCCTGCTTTCCCTGTGGTCAGGATTCAGAGTGCTGTCTTAGGCTTGCCCCTTTTCCAGACGAGCACAGCTGTCCAAACAGCAAGGGAGAGTTTGTAGACACACTGCAGAAAGGACAGGGGCAGCTGTAGTCTCCCAGGAGTGTTCTTTTTTTTCAGACACCATGCTGAATGCAGCTCGCCATCAACAAGACTTTAAAGGCACCCTTCTTGTGGTGGGCATGAAAGCAAGGACCTTGCTTGGCCCTAGAACTAGAAAGGACTCCACAGTGCTGCCTCCCTCCAGGCCCTGCCATGGAGATTTCACCCAGATGATTGTAAGTGGTGGCAGGTGAGGTGTGGGAAGGGAGGAAGCCGATTCAGTCTAAGCTTTTGGTCAAAGGTCAGTCATTCGTGCCCTTCCACAAAAATCTGCTTCCTTCCATCTGAATGAGTTCAGTTTTGAATTCAGCCAGCCATCTCAGGCTTGCCTCTCCAGAATTGGAGGACAATTCAGATTTTCTGCAATCACTTTTCAAACTCTTAGCATTCCTTTTGATGAACTGACACCTATCTCACCTCCAGCATTCTTTTTGTATTAGCAGAACCACCCCAGGAGTGAATCAAACACGTGATCATGTGCACTGGCTGCTGATGTGCGGGCTGGCTGGGGATAAGGCTCAGAACTGACTTGAACCTAGCCCTGCTGTGGGCCTGGAGCAGAGCCCACTCCTGGGGCTGGAACAGCACTTTGGGCCTTGAAGGTTTGCCCTGAGTCCTGGGGCACCGGGCTGGAGCACCCCAGCTCTCCCGGCCATGTTTCTTTGCCAGCTTTCTCTGGCTGTGTGCCCAGGCCACAGCATATGATCTCACCCCCAAGCCAACAGCAAGAGGGGAATCTGTCCCCCAGTATCCACCACATTGGCCCACGTGGGCAGGGAGGACGAGGTCCAGGAAGACCTTGGAGAGGAAAGTTTGCAGAGCAAAGAGCCAGGAACGAGCCTGCCCCACAGACAGCAGAGCTGCCCTGGCCCGCGGGCCAAGCCTCCCAATCAGCCTGATTGCAATCAGCTTGGAGTGGGAGCTGCTTGCTTTCAACAGAACAGGCAGCGAAAACACGCAATCTGCAAAACCATGTCAGAAATCACAAAGACGAGGACAACAACAGCAGCGGGGGCGGGGGGGGGGGCAACCGGGCAGCAGGCTACTTTCAGAGGCGGGTGGGTCCGCCACCTCCAGGCTGTGGGTGACTGAAGACCCTCAAGCTCAGGAAGGAGGAGGAGATGAGGGCGGGGCCCAGGTCTCAGAACAGGCCCACGTCACCCCTTTAATCCGTCTCTTTAACACTAATTTTCCTTCATATTTTAAACTTTAATTCCCAGTGTCCTTCAAATACCAATGAACCATCCAAGTTTCCTCCACATACCCTTGAAATGTAGAATTATGCAATTAAGTATGGTGTAATACAATAATAGGAGGAGAAATGTTGTTGTCATACATATTTTAATGAAGCACACATGCTTAGGAGGAAGAAAGGGAGAGAAAGGGAGAGAAATTGAGAGACAGAGAGAGAGAGAAAGAGAGAGAGAGAGAGAGAGAGAGAGGGCGAGAGCACAAGAAAGCAATTTCCAGAGCTGTCTTTATTATCTGCAATGGCTTCATCTTCTTCATTGTTAAAATCCTGCTGTGAACCCAGACCCCAAGATGAACTTTCATAGAAGACAAAATGCTACAAGACACAGCTGCAGATCCTCTGGCCAGGTTTGATTTGCAAATACTCAGAAGGAGGTCAGTTGGTAAGGGATCATTTTCATGTTTAGGTGCAAAAATGTTTTGTTTCTGTTACCTCCAGTCTTTGCACATATAGCGGAGAGACAACAACCATCCTCATTTGCTTGGCATGTGCCAGTTTCTGCCCTGAAGTTTCCACATTTCACAAAATTCCTTGGCCTCAGCAAATGGACTGGATTGACTGGCTACCCTAATACGGCAGTTACAATGGCTTGGATACATCCCTCAGTGTGTTCATCAGAGTTCAGCTGGTGCCTCCAGTGGAAACCTTTCTGTGACAAGGTCAGTGGGGATTTGGGTCTACAGTGCCCTTGTTCGTTATGACTGTACTCTATTGTATGTTATCTCTTGTTCATCTCGCATATATCATTGTGATTCCCAGCTTCATCAGGACACCAGTGAGGAGCTCAGGAAAAATAAATCTAATGACCTGAGATGGGACGTGAATCCCCCAACTTACATAATCCCACCAAACAAGTTAGAACCTTCGTTATCTTCTAGCTCATCATAAAACAGAGAATGTTTAGAAAGCGGGGTTGTTTTTTCCTATAGAGCTCTGAACCAGTTGTAAATATTATGGATAATATAATGCCTTTTCTTTATAGTACTATGATTCTAAAACACATTTGTCATTTATCTATTTTTCATTGCTGCTGTTAAAAGTTTCCTTCTTCCTGGCTGGAGATTTAGCTCAGTGGTTCCAGCGCCTGCCTCGCAAGCTCAAGGCCCTGAGTTCGATCCCCATGACCACATACAATGCTGAGCGTGGTGACTCACACCCACCAGCAATCAATACCACATACCACAGTGCCGGGCGTGGTGGCTCACGCCTATAATCCCAGCACTAGGGAGGCAGAAACAGGAGGATTGCTGAATTCTAGGCTTGCCTGAGCTACATAGTGAGGTCAGGGCCAGCCTGAACTACAAAGCGAGACCCTGTCTAAAAAAGAAAAAAAAAGTTTCCTTCTTCCTTTACTTACATTTGTTACTATGGATTATGACTATGCCATTACTTCTTTACTTCTTTCACCCAGTATCTAGTAGATACTCAATCCTCATTCCTTGCAAAATAATATACTGTGGTAACCCAAACCTCTACCATGCAGTCCCAGGGTTTTTCAACTTTATATTCATTCACTTTGCTCCAGCCATATCAATCCACTTCGTGTCCCCTTGACCCACCAGACACTTCCAACTTACGGGAAGTTGGGTTTCTCTTTGTGTCTCGTGGGTCAAGTTACATTCAGGATTTGACAAATAGGTCGAGGACACAGCTGCTTGTGCAAGAGTGAATGCTGCTTAAAGATACGGATAAGAACGGCAGGGGCTGAAAGGCAATCTGCAGGCTGTCACAACCACATTTTTCTCTTGCTAATAGTAGAATTGCAATGGTGTCTTTTTATAAAACGGCAGAAGGTACTCAACATTATGTGTCACGGCCCTCGCTGATCTCGCAGAGAGACGTAACACGCGGAGTGCAAGCTTGAACTTTATTATGCCAACACCACCACCACCAGCAGCAGCACCCTTTGCTTCCTTTTGCAATGTTTCCTGATGGCTCTCCCGACCACTGTGAAAGCAACCACGAACTAAAGTCCAGATAGCCAGCGTACCCGTGGGCAGTGGCATTCTTTCCTCCGCTGCCCGAAGCTCCGCACCCAAAAGCTCCGCACCCAAATGTTCCCATTGCGGTGTGTCGAGCAGACCCTCCTCAACAAACCACGGAGCCTTCGAGGCAACGGTCTGCAGGAAGGCACGGGCTGTTTTTGTTTTCAATGGGGTGCCACCTGCTTGTAAAAGATCTTGCAAAGCGTTTTCCAATTTTGCTTTTGAACTTTCTGAACCCGTGGGTCCTCAAATCTTGTTGCTAGTTTGAAAGCAAACCTCTGCCCTACAAGGGGCAAACCTACTCTTGCTGCGCGTCCGCAGACCTTACCTGATCGTTGCTCCTCCGCCCGCCCGGGTACAGACGCGAGGTTCCCGGGTTTCGGTACCAGTTGTCGTGACCCTCGCTGATCTCGCAGAGAGAGACGCAACACGCGGAGTGCAAGCTTGAGCTTTATTATTATACCACCACCACCATTACCACCACTCTTTACTTCCTGTATAGGCACTTACATATCTTTCCCTGAGGGCCCTCCCACCGAGCACGGGCGATACCATATAAGGCCCGCGGTCAGCTTGTTTGTGTTAAGCAGCAGTCTCTGGCTTACTGCCAGCCGCCATCTTTGGGGAGCGGCCGTCACGGCCCACCACAATTATGCATAAAGAAATTCTAGAAACTAAAGAAACTGAAATTTATTAATACATAGTGGAACGTGCTAAAAGGCACCCAAGAGTTGCCTTTTGGTCTTAACACTGTCACTTACTAGCTGGGTGATCACAGAGAAGTCACTTTGCGATTTTAGATCTTGATTAATCATCCATAAAATGAGAGTAACAGCAAGTATCCTGCCAACTTCTCAGGGCTATAAGGATTGTCAGGGAGATGTCCTATGTAAAATTGCTCGATAAACTTCACAGCGCCAGATGAATGCAAAAGTGTCTGGGGTTAGTGAGCAGCCTTGGGAACAGATGGATTTCCTACACCCTCAGCCCTTTTGGAGCAGGTGTGCTGACCTTGGTCAAGTTTCTGCATTTGTCTGTGTCTACTTTCCCTGTTTACTGAATGGGCGTGGCCATGGAGACTACCCCACCAGGTACACAGGAAGAGCAAAGGAATGAACACCTACAGTGCTCCAAATAGTGCCCAATGCAATAATTGAATGCATAAGTGAGGCATTATCATTAGCATCCTTATAAGTGTGATTTACCCTCCTGTGCTTCCAGACCTTGGCAAGAAGTGTGTCCTGCAGTGTAAAGGTGACGTTCCCACTCTGTCCAGGTGGCACTTGGTATGCTGGCACTTTTCTTTGCTCATCCTTTCTCTTGTCTCATTTCACCCCAGGATCCTTTGATGCTCTTACCTCCCCCGAAATACCACCCAGATGAGGAGTTTTAAACTGAACATGATTCGTTTATGCTTGAAGACTGAACCAACTCCAGGACTGTATTAATTTACCTTTTTACATTACACTTGAGAATTAAGTCTCTCGTCTAACAACCTGTGTGACCCAACAGTGGGACCCAAATCTTGGGCAATTTCAAGGTGGTCTTTAAGAAAAAGTATATGTCATTATAATGCAAGAATAAATATGGATGTAGACATTTCTTTAAAATAAAAAATCACAAGTAATAAATTTTTAAAAGCTGAAAAAACTACAAATATCAGGAACTATAGCAAAAATATCATTGTTATTGAATAGATCCCCAGTGCTCTTCTGTAATCATTTTTCTATATTCTTAGCTATATACTTTTTTTATCATTTCTTCATATGCTAACAATTTTATACTAGCATTTGCTACAGAAAGCATGGAAAGATAATCCAGCATATACGCTTGCACAGTTGTTTTTTTTTTTGTTTGTTTTTGTTTTTTTTTTTGAGACAGTGTCTCGCTTTGTAGTTCAGGCTGGCCCTGAGCTCACTATGTAGCTCAGGCAAGCCTGGAACTCTGCAATCCTCCTGTCTCTGCCTCCCAAGTGCTGGGATGACAGGCGTGAGCCACCACGCCCAGCACTGTGGTATTGATTGCTGGTGGGTGTGAGTCACCACACCCAGCATTGTATGTGGTTACCAGGGATCAAACTCAGTACCATTGCGTTTGTGAGGCAAGCACTGGAACCACTGAGCCAAATCCCAAGCCCAGTTGATTGATTTTTTAAAATTGATAGCTTAAGAGCATTTCTCTCAGCTTCCTAAATCATGGTAATGTCGTGGAAATTGTTAGGATTTTGTTATGGGGAAAAAATCTATTTTCTTTCATTTATGAGTTATTATATTTGGAAGAGTGTTTTACAGACCAGCTTCCAGCTTCTTACATTTCAAACTTTATTTTTCTTCCACTCCCTATCTATACCAAGGCTGAGCTCCAGAAACATATCAAAATAGCAATACGGCCTCTGGGGATACTTATATCTAGGTATAGACAAGAGACACATTCCTCTACTCTAGAACAGCTAAAAAGAGTTTAATATGCATGGATGTCATATGAAATTCTTAAGGTACAACTGAATAAACCTAAACTCAATGTATCTCAAACTTTAGTTATTCTTAGGTAGATTCTTAAAATGCTTTGGTCATTTAAATGTCATGGAATCATGAAGAACATTATAACAGATTAAAAGCAATTGGGAAAAAATGAGAATTAAGTCGTGTCATATACTGGTACAAATTCTCAATATTGAGTGTGATTATGATTTGTATATAAAATGTACCAGTAAAATCAATTATTTAAAAAAGCAATTGGAGTCTTGATTGATGGCAATTAAAGTATCTTACCTGAATACCATCTACACAATGTTACAAGGTAACTAGTTTTCAGTGCATCTTCCTTGGCTTTGTAAGAGGATGTGTTTCTATTATGGTGTTCACTTCTGTGTAATAGATCATTTCAAAACACACTGTGTTGAAGCTTGTTATGATTTACCTGTAAATGTCCCAAAACGCCTCATGTGATCACAGATGAGACCTTGGGAAGATAATTGGATTATAGGCCTTAGAGCTAATCTGCTTTTAGGAGGTGGGACCTGGCTAGAAAAGGTTGTTCACTGTGGCTGTGAACCAAAAGGTTGTGTTTCTCCTCCCAGCTCCTGCTTTGATGTCTTTTCCTCCACTGTGTTGTGAACAGTTCTCCTCTACCATGTCACTCTGCCATGTTGGCCTGGCTTGGAGACAGCAGCTATAGACTGATACGACAGTCAAAATAAACCTCTCTTCCCTTCAGTAGTGTTTCAGCCTCAGAGAACCACACAGCTGACCCCAGCCCCATGGTTGGGCCTAGTCTCTTCTAAGCCATGTGCAAATGACAAAATCATGAGCAACTACACAGTAGCAGTCATTTTAAGCATCTATGTTTGGGGATTGTTCTTCCTATCAAGCAGTTAGATCACTAAAGATAGTAATAAGTAACAAAATTTCACCTATATTAGGTTCTGCAGAATAAAAACTTAAGATATGGTTATTTGTCATCTGGTCGGGCCAGTTACCCTATGACCTCTGTTGTCAATGACCTCAGGAGGGTGAGCAAGGGATGTGGAGACACAACTCCCAGACTCTGTGTCAGTTGAGAAGCTTCCCCTTTATTATGGAAGTTACAGGCATTTATATAGTGTGGCTTGGGATGTACTTGGACAAGAGGGTGGGAGCAGTGCTAGTGGCAGAGTGTGATTGGGCACAAGGGTGAAAGTAACATTTAGCAATGTATGATTGGTCTGCATCATCTGTGTCATCTGCGTCACCTGCATCATCTGTGTTGTCTCTATGGCTTCTTAAAGGATCACTGTATCTATTCATCCACCAGGACAGAGAAGGGGGGGAGGGGAGGGGAGGGGAGGGAAAGAAGTGGAAGCACCTGGAGAAAGGTTTGGCCACAGTTATTATCTTCAAGGATCACCTGGCAGTCTGGAGGAGCGTGTTAGCCAAAGCTTAGAGAGTGATGAGATAGTGGAGTACATTGTGCACTTGACCTAGGCCAGGTGAAGTATTGAAAAGGCTGTGTGACTACTTTTGGGAGTGAAAGTTGAGCTATTACAAATGGGAAAGGAGCCACAGAACAATTGAACAGTTTTCCAATAAAATTTAGAATATAGAGAGGCCCCAGGACAGTTTTTCCAGGTGGCATAAGATTATCACGGAAAAAGCAGTGGGGAAAAACTCTGATTGAGCCTGTGGCTGGGGGACTCCTGGCTGGGATGCCTGGAAGATTTAAGGCAGTGCTCTTGACACCTCTCACCAGAGTGGAGGCTCCCAGGAATCATAACCACGCTGATCTGCAGCAGTTTCACACAGAGCAGAGAGAGGCCAGTTGCAAAAGGAGCAATAACAGGGGCTTCGGGCAAGGAATGAGCCCTAATAAGACTGATAGATAGCACACAGTAATTTAAAGAGAATCATCCTGGTCAGGGGACCGCCCGTTTGGATAGAGGAGTAAGGAAGGTCTAAGTGTGAAGAGCTGCAGGAATCCCCAGTTCTCCCTGAGAAGAGGTCAGGCTGAGCACATGACTCAGCGGCAGGCTTAGGCTATCTAATGAGAAAGGGAACTGGGAACCTCCCCGGAGGTGGATATTGACAATAATCGAAGAAAATTCTTTGCCCCAAGAGAAGCAGAAAGAGCAGCAGATGCCCTCTGCTGGATTTTGCAGTTGCTGTGGACAGTGTCACGTGTTTCCTGTTTTTCTCCGTTTTGAATGGGAGTGATAATTGCAATTATGCTGTGCCTGTTTTGGTATTACAACACAATTTTATGTTGACGATGGAGCTTTTAAACTTGTATTTTCAGTCCAAAGTTCTTTAGCCCAAGATATATCACATTCACATCACTGCCAATACAAATCATAAGACACTGGAGACCAGCTTTTGGGTGTCATAATGGAATAAAAATTTTGCATATCTTTGGGAGAAGGGAACATATTTTCCACATAAAAGGGTGTGAATTGCTGTAGCCAGAAGGCAGTCTGTGGTGGATTGGCCAACAACATGCCTCCTCATGTGTGTGCTGCTCCTCCAGCAAGATGTGACATCTGCATTTCTCCCCCCTCTAGCTTGACTACTTGCAATTTTCCCAACCAACAGAATGAGGTAGAGGTGTTGCTGTGCTGCTTCCTGACATAGGTCTTCTGAGACCCGGTGGCATTTGCTTTTGCCATTTGAGAAGCCAGCTATCATGAAGGAAGATGGTAGGTAGATGGAGACCATGTGGAGAGAGTAGTACCTTGCCTGGCAGAACTGAGGGCCCCAGGCATGTGAGCGGTACGACACCCCAAGTCACAGACCCAGTCAAGCTGCCAGCTGAATGCAGCTACTTAAGTGACTCCCCATGATCCAAGAGAATCAGAAAAAACACCCATAGAAAGATAACTACACAGAATCTTTCTTGCAGTAAGTCTGCAGGTCTTTTTAGTTGAATCTGTGTGCACCAGGACATAATGGAATGAAAGCATAAGCTTAATTCCATCAGCTTCATGGTGAACCTGCCTCTAAACACAGAGGTCAGGAGGGAAGGTGGTGATTCTCCCACATGCAGCCATTTGAAGAAGGGTCACATACTGGTTTTCGTGTCGATTAGTCTCTATCCTCCACCCCTGACAGGACATTTCCTCCCCTCTTCTATCCTATGCCAAGGCATTCTGACTGCCAACTGCACCCTTTTCTTCCTTGTGGGCTCATTTCAGTTGGGTCTGGCGATGCCAAACAAAGAAAGCAGTCCTTTCCCTTCTCACTTCATGTTTCAGGGCTGCTGGCTGGAAGGGACACCAGCCCTCCTCCCTGGCTCCTATTTGGCTGCAGCATATGACTCTTTCTTTTTTCCTTGTGGACAAGAGATGGTAATAGCTTCCTTTGATTATAAACCACTGCATGTCTCAACCTCCTTTCGGGATTTTCCTTTTGGACTTTTGTAAATTGTCTCCCCCTTTACATGCCTTTATTTGAAACAAAGCAAATTCTGTCTTTTGGCTAATAAATTCTGGCTAATAAATTATTTTCTGTTTGTCCCAAAAGTTTGAATCCTGTTCAGAAGAAACAAAGAATAACTATGGCGTGGGAAGCCATAGATACTGAATTTCTATCTTGAGTTTATAATGTCTTAGCTCAGTAACCTTGAACTAATCAGTTAACTTATCTGAGTCATGATGTCCTTGACTGAAACTGGAATGAACAATAATCTATCTCACAGGGTTATATCTGGGACATCCAGTATTCACCAGCTCCTGAGTCCTGAGTGTGGAACTTATTAATTAATGTATTTAAGTACATAAGAAGACTGAGTTAGAGGGCTTCATTCTTCTCAGAGTTCAGCAAGTATCAAGATATGAAGGCTAAAGAAAGAGTTCAAAATATAGAAACATGAGCCTTGAATCAAAACAAGCCTGAGAACCATAATGACAGGTTTCCTGTGGACCAGGGAACAGCAGCACAGAAATCAGAAGACAATGTCCAGCAGGCATCCTGGTGGGAAGCGAGGATCAGATAGCAGGAGGCACACCAGTCCTCAGCTGGGCTTCTAAACTGACAAGCAGGTAGGGGTGCACCTGTAGTAAGTGGGGAGCTTCTGGAATTACAAAGAGTAGACAGGATAATACATCCTCAGAAGATCTTCTTTTTGTCATAAGAAGGCTGCTTCCTGGTCCACCCAGTACTGGCATCCCCTTATCTGTCTGCTTTCTGAGAGGGGCAGCTAGAAAAGAAATCTTTGACAAAGCAATTTTGAATGAGGCAGAATGAGAAGACCAGGGTGAAGGAAACGCTGGAGAAGAACATGATAGAAGACAGAAGAGCAGGACACCCGGCCCAAGGTGAGTGGAGGTGCTTGGCCTGACCATCAGAGAACCCAGTGTCTTAAACACCACCTCCAATTTCCTTGGACTGGGAAGGAGAACGGAATGTCATAACAGGTCCCAAAGGGTGAATTTGATGTAGGAAACTCATTCCTTCTAGGTACCTACAGGTGACTCAGAGGCAAAGCTGACTGGCTGCAGACCAGGGAGCTGAGAGACACCACATCTGAGGGCATTTTCCCTGTTGCGAATAGAGAAGAATTGGTGGGGGTGCCAGGAACTTGTGAGGGAGAGGACCAAGCAGAGCGATCAAGCAGCTAAGCGCACTCATTCTCTTGACTGGTGCCTTGGATCCCTCAGCACCTTGGCCTGTGATTAGAACCACAGAGATCCCCTCCTACCGCAAGTCAGCAAAATACGTGTGTCTCTCAGTGCACACTAGCACCCAATTCACCTCCAAAGCCCACAGGCCATCGAATTCAGTGTTCGTCTTCCTTTCTGAGCACGCAGAGTGACGCTGCTATTGCCATTATCACCATCATCAAACACTACATCTTTGCCAAGTGTCCTTCCTTCTGCACTCTTTGGCAGGGAAATGATATTAACAAAGCCTTCCCTAAGTAATGGTTGCTCTGCTTGGTGTTTAGATGGTGCTATCTAAATTGAGTCTTACAGCTGCCCCGTCAGATGTTACCATCCCCATTTTACAGAGATGTAACATGCTCAAAGAAATAAAGTATCTTGCCCCGGGCCACAGAGCTCATCACTGCCAAAGTCCAGGTCACAAGCCTTGGATCTCTGAAGAGTAGAAGCCAACATTCTCCTTTTCTCACTCGCGGTTGCACCCTGGAAGCTGTGCTCGGCATTGGAGGTGGTCAGTTATACATGAGGCTCCTCAGTAATATGTGCACTGAGGAGCTGAGATCAGTATATTCAAAAGAAGCGAGACATTCGCTCTACCATTGGCACAGGAGACACAGAGACAAGTTTAAATTAAACCCCAGTATCCCTTTTGGCAAAAATGGTGAATAAGCCAATCTTCCCTAGTATCAGGTATGTCTGCAGGAGATAGTAAATGCAATGATATACAGACTTATGAAAACCCAACCAAAACACCAACCATATTTTTCACAGAGCTGAAGTAAACAGTCTTCAAACTCACAGGGAACTCAAAGAGAACCAAAGCAATCCTGACCCCCTGCCCTGCTGGGCTTGGGGGTCACATCTCAGGACAGACCCCAACCCCCTGCCCTGCTGGGCTTGTTACAGTCCTCATCTTTCCCTCCAGGGCCTTGCACTGAGAGAATCACAGGTTTAGACATGGATAGAGACAAGTATTTCTCACTTTTTGCCTTGAATGCCTGCCAGATGCTGAGGTTAGATGTGTCCAGGTGGAGGGCGTCTCAGGCAGCAACTGAGAACTCAGAGGAGGAACAAAGATGACACAGTGACTGCACATTAATTTGGTGACATTGTATGCCATTTGCTTATACTGTTTATATTGTTACACATATAATTTTATGTGCAGTATTTACTGACTATGATTATATGTATGATTCAGTTCTTTCTGTAACTGTCTAAGGAAGAGGCTCCATTTTACAAGTGTGATTGTAAGTTGTTTATTCAAAGCAAGCAGGGTTTGGGAGGAATTTTTCATTCAGTTCTCTCTGACTCTGGTGGCCATGTTCCATTTCTTTTTGCCACTCAGGTCAGGCTTCTAGCTCCTTTTCAGCATCTCACTGTGCTCTTCATTTCCTGAGGTGAGATCTGTTCTCTGTGATTCAGAATGAATGGAGTTGTGTGTGAATGACTAAACTGATACAAATGCCTTTAAGTCTCGAGAAGGCCCAGACAGAATGAGGAAGATGAAAGAAGAGAGGAGAGGAGAGGAGAGGAGAGGAGAGGAGAGGAGAGGAGAGGACATGTTGGTCGTTAGGGTGATGGTGTTGCCCAAGGTACTGGTGTGGCAGTGCCCAGCACTGGTCCCATGGAGCACCTTGTCCCTGTGCCGCTCACCCCAGCTCTTCGGCTTCCTCAACCAAAAACTAAGTGCATTTTTTTCCTGAGGTCAAGCTCCCTCCTTTCTAGGCTAAAGGTTTGGAAACCTCTAGCCCCTTCCTTACCTGAGAAACTCAAAAGCACGGGATCATTTTGCTCTCCCTATATGAGCACTTGAAAAGAAATATCAACTGTTGGGTAAATGGCAGTCTACTATGTTTTAAAGGTATCCTGATAGCCTCACCTTTAAATTGAAAAACTTTCCCTTAGCATCTTTTAAACACACACACACACACACACACACACACACACACACACACACATTACCAATAAGAGCAATTCAGTAAAAAGATTTTGGCAGAAAGCAGTTGCCATTTGTGTAGATACCAGGATTCTCAACATAATGCAGGCAGAAAATTAGCCTATAATCACTACTTTCTTTTGGACCCACTCTAAATGTATTTAAGCCCAAGAGACTCCCCTGGAGAGTGTCCCCCGGGACTCAGTCCCTTTTTCTGCTCATTACCTTGGGTTTTGTTGTCTCTGACTAAGAAAATTAGGACACTGTGGCCATTGAGATGCTTGTGTTCAGCCAGCTAGATGTTCACACAGAAAAATGATTGTGCCTGCATCCAATTTTGGATGATTTGATAGCCTGAATTATCTTGCAGGCTGCAGAAAAAATGCCAAGGCCGGCAGCACCATGAGAAGCTTCTTGTCTTGCCTCTGCCTGGTCCTTAATTGCCAAAAGTAGAACTTGGGCTCTGCTCTCCCTACTGCCCTTTTGTTGGGCCCAAATAAAAGGGGCAGAGAAGTGGAGGAGACCACCAGCTATCTGAGGCTATTATGTGGGCTGACTGGCAGCAAAAGGAGCTTGAGCTCTGCCGCGGGCTGGTCTATGCTCTGTCCACAAAAGGCTCAGAGCCACCGTGTGGGGAGAGAGTCATCCGCATAAGCCTGGCCATGGAAACCTGAGGAACAGCCCCAGCACTTTCCTTTAATCCTGTCTCTACTTAAGCATTTAATTCCTGCTTTCAGCCTGGCTCCTTCCTTCAGCTGCCCTTAGATTAAAAAAAAAAAATCGAACTTTTATTCTGCTTCGAGCTGCTTCTTATGAACTGCATAATCGTGAACAAATTAGCTCTTCTCTGGCTCTCAGCCTCAGTTTATATGTTTATGAATGGGAGTGTGGTGCAGAAAACTCTTGAGTTGATGCGAGCATTAAATAAGAACACGTGTGAAACCTGTCTAAACCCAAGACTGTCTCAGGTGTAGCTCATTCCTGGGGATCGTGGAATTTAGTCAATTCTAGCATAGGCTGCTTTTTAAAATGCATCAGGAGAAGCAGCAACCCAAAATGTGCTTCTCACACGAAGGTCACAGAGGAAACAGAGCCATCATCCTTGTCTGACTCTCTCAAAGCATCGATGTCAGTCTTCTGGGGGGAAAGGAAAACCTGACAGCGCCAGTGCCCCATGGCCCAGTGCAGGAGAATCTCTTCCACAAAGGAGAGACACTCCACCAACCAGACATAACAACCCTAATGCCGGTGTTCATGTGTAACTTCTAAGAATGCTAAAAGAGACCTCACTGGTGACTATGGAAAGCCTGAAAGCCGCTTGCCCCTATTTCTCTGGAGCTTCTTGCCTCACACACAGACACAACACAGCTGCTCTCGGCTCTTCTTTTCTATCCCTGTCATTCCATTTGCCTCCCCCCCACCCCACCCCCAGGTGAACTTGACTCTGTTCTCTTTCTCTTTGGCTACTTGGCTGCTCTTTCTTTTTTCTGTCCCTGGAATTTATACCTTTTCTCCCTCATGCCACTTCCCCTCTTTGTCTATCCACTATCCCCAATTTACATCACAAAGCCGATCACAGAAGATGAGCTTATGGCAAAGGGAGAATTCTCTTGTGGAGGGTAAAGTGAATAAGGGAAAAGGGGAAATGGACCGGACAAAAATAGCATCCTCTTTGTCGATCAAGGCACAGCAGACAGCAGTGCAGCTCCACATTAATGATTCTTGTCGCTGCCATCAAACATGACTGAGGACACATCCCAGAGTGGCTGGAGACTATTCCAGCTCACCCAGGGAGGGTACAGAAAGAGGACTTTCAGCACCGAACAGGTGAAAGCAAGAGGATGTCACGCTTTTGTCAGTCTGTTGGAAGAAACCCTGAAACAATTTTGCCCATGAATATGCATCATGTGTGTGTCTTAGCTATCATCAGCAGTGCTCAGCAGATGGCTGGTGTGTTGAGCTCCGCTCCACATTTTACCTGAATGTTGTGATGGGGCGGATCAAATCCTGGACAGAAGCTGTCAGAATGCGAAGCACATCATCTGGGGGAGTGGCAGCTCTCCATTACCCTTGGTCCCAGGGCCAAAGGCCATGATCTTATCAAATATAAAAGGTGGCTCTAATGAGTAAGACATAAAAAGGGGCTTGACCATTAGTGGGCATTAATGCTCCCATCCCCAGGGCCATTAACCTTGGGTTCCTCGGCCCAATTCCAACTAGGTTAATTACATACCGCCCTCTCAAATTCCCTTCTCCCCTGACAGCTGCATTCAGTAGGGTTGTGAGAAATGTTAGTGGTATCTGTCCTCATTACCAACCTGAGAATGATGCCTTCATCGCTGACTTCCATATTTCGGCATTTTTATTATGAATAGGGGAACTGGGGGGAACTTACAGTGATAGTTGCTTCAGAACTAAGGGCAATAAGTTGTATTTTCCACCCCTACTGCTAAACAAAGTCCCAAAGGAGCAGATAAGGAGTCTTTTGGGCTGCATTTCACAAGCAGAGGTGGTACTATTAATGATGCAGAGCTTATTATCACTGAAAAAGATCCAAGATTAAAAAATAAATAAAAAGGTCCCCACTGTCAGACAGTGCAGGTTGTGAGGTCACCTACGCTGACCTGAAGCTGATTCTCCTGAGACCTGCTCAGCCTTTCTGGGTGTAAGAACATGCTGCACTCTACTTAGAAGAATAGACACAGCAGCAACGCTCACATCTTCCGTCATTAGCATCCCGAGACTCTGTCAAACCCTAACCACATCTAAATTGTCCTTCCCCTGCCTTCCATAACCCAACCTTGGCCAGCCCTACCTGGAACTTCTCCAGGCCTCTGCCCAGAAAGCTGAACAGAACCAGAGACAAACATGATACAACCATACGGCCATGCTTCCATGCTAAGATGTCCCCAAGGGTCACGTGCTAAAAGCTTGGATTAACCCATTATCTGATTTATAACTTGGTGGCTTTACTGGGAGTGGAGAAAACTTAGGAGCTGGGTGTCTTGAAAATATGAGCATCTACTGTCCTCACGCTCCTCCTCCCACTCTCCCTATCTTCCTCCTCTCCCCCCCTCCCTCCCATCCTCTCTCCCTGTCTCCCTCCTTCCTGTCTGCAGTAAAGTGAGCAGCTTCGTTCTACCTCAAGGTTTTCTTCCACGCCATAGACCCAGTAGCAATGGAGCTGGCTGGATGTGGACAGAAACCACTGACAACATGAGACAAGATAAACATCCTCAATTGTGTTCTATCTCTCGCATGTTCTGCCACAGGAGTGGAGAATCAAATAACACATGTGAAGGCTCCAGTTACACACATTCATGTTTTCTGTGCTCCGAAGATCCACAGGCGCATTTCCAAGTCTATTCATTAACTTTGGTCAGTTCTCTCTGTTCTTCTCCTAACCCTCATTATCCTGATCGAAGTTACCTTTCTCATGGATTTGAAGACAAACTTCTCTAAGAAAACTGAGGCTCTCAGACATTCTCTGTTTCTTCCCCTTTCTTCTGGCCTCTATAATTATCAAATTCTCTCTGTCAATATCCATTTTTGCCTACTCCATCCTTTTTTTCACCCAAGGTTGCTATATGTGGATGTGTATTTCCAGTAGCCTCCTCCCCCCCCCCCAACCTGCCCTATGCCCTCCATCTGCACGTTGCCATTAATTTGGAAAACCCTGACTTAATTACCACCTCCGTTTCCAAAGGCCACAATATTTTGCAACTCAAATTTCACACTGACAGAATATATTACAGCTGCAACAGGCCAAGTATAAAGTGAAAAGCAGCTTTGGGGACAGAGGGAAGTGAAGAGAGACCGAGCTGGCTGCTGTTCCTGGCAAGGCATGCTTCCCTCCCACGCCACCCTCACCGACAATGGCTTGACACCCTTTAGGGCTCTTTCCCCAGGTCTTCCGTTTTGGAGGCTTTCTGCTATTTCCCACAATCTGCTCTATAGGAATTCCTTTTATTGTACTGCTTTATTTTAAACCACCCCTATTTTAGAAACTGCTGGAGCTTAGAAACCAATTTCCATGCTTATTCCAAAGCATTTGTGGCATTTAGGAAGTTGTACACAAGCTGCGTGTGAGTTTCATCCTGGGAGACACAAACTTCATGAGTGCCGAGGGAGGGAATGGAGAGAGGGGCCCGGCAGGACTCGCGGAGGTCTGCACGCAGAGGAGGCACATGGAACAAACGGCAGCCTTGCAAGAGCAGAGGAAAAGCGCCTAGGGAGCAGCAAGTCGTGCTTACAGGCAGAAAGTCTCCCTTCAGTGCATGAGGTGGCCCTGGGACATCACAGCTTTCTGTATGGCGACTCCCTGAAAGTCATTCCCTGCTCTGTTCCAGGCCCAGGACTAGAGTGGGGTGCTTGTCTTGACACAAAATTTGCGAGAGTGCCAACAAAGCAGAACAAAAACACCAAGCAAGAACAGAAACATTAATCAAGGTAAGCAATAATAGAATCCAATATCTTTAAAGATCAATGCCAAAAAAGCCCATGATAAATTATATATCAGATGTTGAAATAAAGCTAGGATCCGTACACAATCAAGTTGTAATGGAGCTGGAGGCAAAAGGAATAATGACCCAGTCTCTATTTAAAATTATGCTATTTTGCTAATCATTATTTTTAGTATTGATTTCAGATCATGCAATATTATATTAGGGCATTTTTAATCTCTGTTACTGTATTTCAGCATTCTCCTCAGTGCTGAACTATGTGCTTAACTTCCCTTTCCTGGCCTCGCTCTCCCCTGCTGCCATTAAAATGATCAGGGCCCTCAGCTTTGCTTTCCAGTTACACTTGGAATCTTCCCTGTTCTTTTCCTGCTGCAATGGCCCAGTTTTTCCATCATCATTTCTTTCTTCCATTAATTTAATACTTCTTTACTCAGGTCCATAATTCATATTGAACATACTAATTTTCCTATTTTTTCGTAAAATAAAGAGTCCAAATTTTTGGTTGATGTATTAGTCCATTTTTGTCACCAAAACAAAATACCCAAGACAGGCTAACTTTAAAAAGTAAAGAGTTTTATTTACCACCCCTTTAGAGACTGAATATCCAAGAAGCAGTAGCCTGAGGGATTTAGCCTTTGGCGTTGAGAATCCAGCAATGGATAGCATCACAATAGCAGGAACACATTTGAGAGAAAGAATCATATTTTGAAACAGGAGCCTGAGAGCCACTTATGGAAGAAGTCTGTCCTTAAAAGAAGTACCTCTTGGGCCGGAGGGTTAGCTCAGTGGTTCCGGCGCCTGCCTCGCAAGTGCAAGGTCCTGAGTTCGATCTCCGGTAACCACATACAATGCTGGGCGTGGTGACTCACGCCCACCAGCAATCAACCAGCAATCAGCACCACATACCACAGTGCTGGGTGTGGTGGCTCACGCCTGTATCCCAGCACTCAGGAGGCAGAAACAGGAGGGTTGCTGAGTTCGAGGCTTGCCTGGGCTGCATAGTGAGCTCAGAGCTAGCCTGAACTACAAAAGCGAGACCCTGTCTCAAAAAAAAAAAAAAAAAAAAGTACCTCTTTCAAGAGCACCAAGGTCCCACAGTGGCTTTTTAATTCTTTCCAAGGGTAGTTTCCCCAAAGACCTGGAGACCCCTCCTTAGGCTCTGCATCTTAAAATTTCTACCACTTCCCCAAACTACCAACCTGGGGACCAAGTTTCCAATTGCACCATCCCCGAGGGAGCCAGTTCATGTTTCAGCTCTGGCACCTCCTTCCTCTTTACTAACTTCCTGTTTCAATAGTCCTTCTTCCGGTCTCCTCAATAACCAGTGGACACTCGCCTGATGACACACTGTACCAAATATCTAGCACCTCCCTGAATTTCTCATTTTCCCTTCCACTCTTCTCATCTTTTAGACTTGTTATTACTTCTGCCTGGAATGCTTGTCTCTTCTTAGTGTCTGGAAAACTTGGCCTTTACATCAGTTTTGCTTAGCATATGCTTCCCATTCCATAACTGCCTGCTGGTATATTTCTCCTCCACTGAGCTCTGAAATGTTTTGCCAGGGCAGAGAGGCTGTATGTAATTCATTTCTATGTCAAAGGCATATAGTGGGTGCTCAGTACAAGTTCGGTGGCTCTGCTGTTGAGTTACACATAATTGGCTAATTGAGTCCTCATGGATGTAATGCTTATAAACAAGGATTTCTCATGCCCTGGCTTTGCAAGAAGACACACAGGGCACTCACAATCAGGACTGCCTCTGGCAAGTGAGTGTTCACAGTGAGCTCCATGAACACCAATGCTGTCTGGAATGTGCCTTTCACCCCCCCTCCAACACATGCATAGAACAGAGAAGGCAAAGCAAAGCGCATAAGTGAGTAGAAATAGTGGTCAGTTATGTCGAGAATCGCTTTGTGGCTTTCACAAGGGTCAAACACCCACTTTCAGTGAAAAGAGAATTATTTTATTGGATAGATCTGGCTTTGAAATGTAACCATGTCTGTCAGAAGACCAGAGTTGAGCTTCCTTTTGGAGTGCTGTGTGATAAAGAATGTCAAATGGAAGCATTATGTTGAACAATTATAACCATGTTGATCAGGATAGCATGGTTATGAGTGTACTTGGGATAACATGGCTGGAATATCAGCTCTAGTCTGTATCTTATTTTCACCTTCTTCTGTGTTGCCCTTGTGTTGCTAAACATCCAATATTAGCAGGTGCTTTGCTGACAGTACAAGACATAAAGAAATTGACAATACAAGACATAAAAAAAACAAGAGGCGTATAGTCCTGTGGAGAAGGGAGATAAACACAGAATGCAGAATTACATTACGGTGCAATGAGATAACTGTAGTAGAAATATGCACAGAGAGCTCTTGATACCACAAAGAAATGGCACCTACATTTATTTAAAAGCCCAGAAATACTCCCCATAGGACCTGATTCCTGAAGTGTGCCCTATATGGAATGATTTTCCATTTTAAAATAGTCAGAAAACAAAGAAAAAGAGAAAATAATCTAGGAGGTAGTGACAATTTATGTAAAGTTTTCATTGCAAAAACAAGATAAAGACATTTCCATGAATGAAACTGCATGAAAGGTCCAAGTGTGGAGTAAAGAAAACATGAAACTGCCATCGTGAATAATTGCTGGATCATAAAAAGTCACACATGTGTAGGAAGGACTTATGTTGCAAGGTCTGGGAGGCATTTGTAGGTTTGTCAAAGGGGTGTGATCAAATTCGTTTGACTTTAGGAAGAGTTGTTTTGAAGGCAGTAAGAGAATACACGAAAGGGGTTTAAGACTAGAGGTAGAAACATCAGTTTAGGGGTCCCTGCTGTGGTACAAACCAGAAAGTAGCAGTATGTTACCCCATGTGATGGAAATGGAAACCAGGAGCAGATTCTATTGGTCCTAAAGAAAGAAAATTGTCAGAAAGTGGTGCCCAGCTAAAAGTTGTGGATAAAGGTAAGGCAGGAATCTAGGATCCACAGTCTACAAAGTGGACTTCTGATGGAGATGGCACAAAGAAAGCAGGGAGTCAAGATGATAAGAGGCTTTTATCACTCACATTGTAGGGACTTTTTAGTCTCGGAAGAGGTATCTAGAAATAAAACCCACCTTGGAGATAGCAATTTGGGATTCATCAGGAAATGGTTTTATGAGGATATTGCAGAGGGTATAAGCAACTATTCAGGGAGGGAACAGAGAATAACAGGAGGAATATAGATTCAGTAGACACCAACATTAAAGGGGATGAGCAGAAGAAAAGTAGCCCTGAAAGGAAGCAGAGGGACCCCTTAGTGAGAACAAGAGAAGAAAGAGGGCAGCACAGAGACTAAAAGAGCTGTCCAGATTCACAACAAGCCTCTGTTCTTCCACCTGCTCTCCCTGGTGGTCAGTGCTTTTGTGGGCAGAAGCTCCGGTTCACGGTGGATGCTGGCCTCAGAGGCTGCTGAGTGAAGCAACAGTGTGCTGAAGAGAACACACAGGGCTTAGAATCGGAAGATGTAAGTTGAGATGTTTGCTCTGTGCCTTGATATCAATGGAAAAAGTCAACGTCCTGTGTTCTCTCTATGCCTGCCTCAGAAACCTTGAATTTTGCTTTTATTCTTTGTATTTAGATGGAGATTTGTTATGAGTAGTTTTCACTGAGATTCTCTATTTTGATTATACTATATAAATGAATCATGTTGTTATAGCAAGGAACATCTGGAGATTGGCATCAGCCTTTCACCTCCAAGCCCACTAGGTTCTATGCAGCTGCTGCTTCCTGTCTATAGTCTAGGTCAGAGAGAACCCTGCTGAGGCCAAAGACACAGCTACTGAGCCGAACCTATTTCCAGTCCATTAAAGCAAAAGCTATGGAGTGGTCACAGCCAGGATCCTAAGTCCTTTACTTTCATTCTCAAGAATAGCCAAACAGAAAAGCCATTTTTGGTGAAAGAGAATCCATCAGCCTATGGGGAAGCCATAGGATAGAGAGAAGTGTCTACTGCTTGTATTGTTGTTCTCCAAGATGATGATTAGTGGGGTCTTCTTTCCATGTGTGCTGGGCTGAGTAGGAGAAGAGGAGGGCAGGGAAAGTGTGGCTTTTGTTGGAAGCGTTTCCTCTTAGACTCTCATGACATAAAAGAGCTATTTTCATGAGAAGGTCTCTTTCTTTTCCTTTTTATTGTCTTGATAAATCCTTTATTGGGACAGCTATCTTACAAAACTGGCCCAGAACACACATAAACCTCTCTGACCATACATAAAAACCTGCCTCTCCTCCTTTGGCTGTGTACATAACTGAGACTGCCTAGGCAACAAAGGCTGGATCCACTATAGCAGACCCACCTCCCCTCTTCTCCGTGCAGTGAGAAACAGAGCACTGGCCCATCCAGTAGTCCAGAGGAGCAGGCAGGTTTCTTGACTTACAAGTGTGATGACAAGCTCTGGGGCAGCCTCTGCCAGGGTCCTGTTGCTACTTGATTTTACAATCCCTGCTCTACCTCTTGCTGCCTGTTTTAATGACATCCAACTGAATGTGCTACAATTAGTTAGCCCAGGACAGTGTTGCCTAACCCCAAAAGGAATAGGTTTTCTAGAAGAATGTACTGTGAGCAAACATATCTGATGGGTGATAAGCTAAACAGTTAACTACTAATATAGACTAGACTAATTTAAGCTACTTTAAACAGTTAACAATAGGGTCTTCCTCCCTCCTCCCCTCCCTCCCTCCCTCCCTCCCTCCCTTCCTCTTTTTATTCCCTTCTTTCCTCAAATCCTCTAGCAGAGGCTCAAGGCCATATTGATGAATGTTATGAACTCAGTAGCATCACACAGTGTCAGGTAATAGATGCTGAATACATATTTGTGGAATGAATCTCCTCCTGCCTCTTTGCCTTCTCTTCTGAGTCTTTTGATATAACAGGGCTCCTTCCCAATTCTATCTCCATTGCTCTATAGAGTATGAGTTCATTATCTTTATCTTTCATATCTAAAGCTCAGCATATCTTGGCCCATCTCACAAGATCACATTAAACAAATAATCTATCTTTGACAGTTTGTCTTTAAGGAAACGAACATAAGGCTACATATAGAAGGTGATTCTGGATGATTTAGGAAATGATTTTATCTCTTCCCTTCTTGGGTGTCCTTAGAATTAAGTTAAATCCTTGCTTACTGGAGTCGTTCACACGATGAGCCTAAGTTAGATTTGTGATGCAGACTGTTGCATTTGACATTTTCTCAGCTTCCTGTGTTTCAATACGTCTCCCCCTCCCCTCTGCCACGTTTCAGCAAGAACCTCGCCTGCCCTAATTGTCACCACCTCCCTCTCCTATGTGGGAACTGATATTTAAGGAATTAATCTTTTCACAAAGAAATTTATAAATCACTCTCTAAAAACAAAAACATGAATGTAATAAAAATATGACTTGATAAAATAATTTTAAGCAATAGAAGATAATTAGCTGTGAGCTTCTTTAAGCTCTATTCTTTCTATCCTTTATATACCATGTGGGGAGGCACCTGTTCTTTTTATTTATACATTTGGGCTTGGTTTGCTGAAGTTACTCTCTTACATCTATAACAGGGTGGCCTGGATCCACTGAGAGAGTGACTAAAGAACTAATGGAGCCAAAAAGAAATTGGAGAGGCATGTGGGTTGTTCTCAGCAGAAAGAACACCATAAGCAGACACATGTTTTTTTCAGGTTGGGATAACTGGAAGGATCACAATATGGCTATTAAACTAAGTGCAAGTACAGACCCAGAGACTGAAGTAGTGGGCTAAATTCAATCTTGCTAAGTGACACGAAAGAGCTTAGAGTTTGGTCAAATGTGGGTGGGCAGCACAGTAAGTTGGAAGCATTGCTCTAGGAGCAGAGTGGAGAACATGTTTGGGGGCGAGGCCAGGCAAGGTGACAGCAAGAGAGGTTGTGACACTAGACCAAGAAGGCCGTGAGAGAAACAAGCCAAAGGGTGGTGTCACAGGGGACCAAAGCGATGTATTTGAAATAAAAATTTCAGGACGGAGAAGTGGGTTTGTAGAGAAAGACAAATATAGAGAAGTCCAGGGCAGCCGAGTAGATGGGAGATCTACAGATTGAAAGAAAGAATTCATAAAAAAGCAAAGCTGGCATTAGGTGTGAAGGGAGGGAATTCATAAGCTGAACTGGAAGAGCTGGGAGCATCAGCACACAGGTAGAATGCAACCAAATGAGCATAAATGCAGTTGCCAAACAGAGCACCGAATGAGAGGTGAGCAAGGCTATATAGCCCAAGGAAATCAGGTATTGAAGAGAGCAACTGGAAAAGAGAGGAAGGTTTTGCAGAAACTGAGGAAGAAGCATCTTTTAATTACATCAACTGTTACAGAGCAGTGATATCAACATGTTCAATAGGAGACCGGAGAAGTTCTGAAAGTGCTCTGTAGCTTTTGTCATACAAGAGATCTTTATTTCTAAAGTTGGCAACAGTTATTTCAGAGTAATTGTGGTGCCAGAGGCAAGGTTACAGTTGAGTGAGGAATGGGAAGGGAGTAAGATAAAGTCAGGGGTGTGTGTACAGTTCTTTAAGAATCTGGATGAGACGGGAAAGAGAGAGAGAAGACCACTGACCTGAGATGCTGGACCAGCTGTTGACCAGTATTAGTGCCCATTTTCTCTTCCCTCACTCAATTATGTTTCCATGAGTCTTAGGAAATCTTTGTTGCTAACCAGGTATGACTGTGCCTGTCTGTAGTCTCAACACTCTTGGAGGCTGAGCCAGGAGAATCACACACTCAAGCCCAACCAGGCAACTAAGCAACCCAGCAACATGCCGTCTCAAAAATTTTTAAATAAGATTAATAATAATAATAATAACAATAAAAGAACTAGTGCTACAGTTCTGTGAGAAGCCCCCAATCCATTTCTCAGTACTGAAAGGGAAACCCAACACCCCTGGCTAGGAAATTTCAAGTAGTGTCTCATCCCCGGTTCTACCCTGTACTTCCCAGCTTCTTCCTAGAGGGGGAAGGGCATCTTTACCTGTGGCGTTCTTGGGTGCTGCAGAAGACAAAGGCCTTAGAGAGAACAGGAAAAAGCAGCGTGTGGTGAACACACCCTGACGCACTGATTCTCAAGCCCTCCTTCCTTCACCCTGGGTCCCAGCATGCTCCCCTTGAGTACCCTTAGGGCAAGCAATATCTTGGGGCTGAAGTCAAAGCACCGAGAATTTATGGATTGGTGAAGAGCTAGGATGCTCCAGCCCAAGGTCCTCCTAGCTACAGTGTCTTTCCAAAATGTTCCCTTCTGTGCCTTTTCCCAGCTCTCTGTGAGCCGGAGCGAAGAGCTCCCTGTTCAAAGCCAGAGTGGTGCAGTTTTGGAGGGTGAGTCATCTGAATGTAAGGTGCCTCATTAAATGAGTCCAGTGTTCTGAACAAAGCTTAGAAAATAATAATTACTGTGTAAATATTATTATTGTTAGTAGTATTATTACTGTTCCTCCTATTCCCTATTGGACCCAAAATCTATTCCATGCATGCAGTGGAAACTCAATTACTATTTTGCAGAGTAATTAATTGATGTGGTACAGAGCTGCTTGAAGGAAGTTTGAGGGGTGACTGAATCTTTGGGATGTAGTGGAATTAGTGCAGGATTTGCAGTCAGACAGACGTGAGTCCAAATTGAACATCTAGTGTTCATTTCCTGTAAATCCTGAACCGCAGCACCTTCATTTGTGAAAGCAATGTGGGAAACCTTACCTCACGTGGCTATTGTAAGGAGCATGATAAGATACACGCATTGGCAAAAAGTTAAAAATAAATTACACAGCCCCTCTCTACCTCCCTTAACTTCCTTCCCTGCAGAGGAAGTTGTAGGGGCTGCACCTGTCTCATGACTCTCAGCATTAACTCCTTTGTGTTTTGGGAACACATACACTTTTCTAGGTTGTTCTGTTCTTTTTATCAACCATCGTCCAGCATATACTTTAAACATTAGGTGAAGATCAAGTCAAATCCAGAAACCAGGGCAACCACTTCTGCACATGGGATCGATCTCTTCTCCATCTACCTTTCCCTTATTTTTCCAATATGTGACTCTTTCATCACTGATATTCCTACTAGCATGACACTTTTCTGGGACACGAATGATTCCAAAAGCCCTTCCTTGGGGTAGATGCTGTCACCACGGGGGACACCAAAGAAGGTTGAATGATACAGGCCTGTGTGTCACCCATTCAAGAGCCACTAAGTGGGAATCCAGCTGGTGTCAGCAGAAAGAAGAGACTCAATTACAGTCTCTCACAGGGGTGAGTATTATTTATAATAAGGACTGGGGAGCCAGCGGAGAGAGATGGGCAGGTTGGAGCACTGCCTGCCACTTTAGTGCCTCAGTTTCAGGAAGCTGGTTGGAATTCCCAGCCATCGCAACTCTGGGTAGTGGATAGTGTTCCTGCTGGAACCTCTCCATGTGCAGATTCCGTCTGTCCCCTTTGGAGTCATTCACAACTCAGAAAGACAGACCTTTTGACCATGCTGGATGGAGAGGCTGTGCCTGGCAATCTGCACACATGCTCACAACTTCAGGTCATCAGACAGGGTCCTCAGAGCACCTCTTCTGCTCCTATCATACATGAACAAATGCAGGCTGGGCTGAAGGCCTTTGTGCTCAGGTTCATCTCTGGACACACTCGAATGACCACCATGCTTCATTCACAGGCAGCTGGTTCTCAAGATGAGAAGTCACCTCAAATTGGCCCCTCCAAATGGCCCCACCTCTGCCCTTTCTGATGGTCTCACATTCACTCCCTAAATCTTAATATAAATATCTCATCCTCAAGAACTTCAACCCATCACCATCCCTTGCCTCTCAGAGAAGATTTGGCTAAACATCCATGATACATATACTTGAAGTCCCCATCCACATACAGAATTTTTGCAACTACACATTTTGTACAATTATAGTATAATATCCATCATTTCTGCTTATGTGATAAATGCTGAGTAGACAAAGAGTAGAGATGTTGTTTTACTCTGGAAATGGGCATCACAATGCTGGGTGACAGTGTGTACTCCAGAAATACTGGTGGAGTCAGTGGATGAATGGCCCATAGAAGCTTTTCCCTGGGACAGTGAATAGTAAATGCAGCTCTGCATTGGCTCTGCAGAAAGCATAGATAGAGGCATCTTGTGCACTGGGCATCTTCTTTGAGTCCAGAATTGTACTCAGGCTCTCACTGCACTGTGGAGGGAGAACTGACAGCATTCCTGTACAAAGAACAGGTGTGTGGGATTCAGTTTGGTCAGTTCCATTTGACTTGTGGGAATTCACTGAACATCTACCTCGGTCCCAGTGTGAGCTTGGGCTGCAGAGCATGTAAAAGCCACAGAAATGGTAGCTCTGCTCAGGGAGGAGGGTAAAATTCAGAAACAATTGGTGCGGCCTAGATAATAAGGGCTGGTGCAGGTCCCAGTGGTGTGACCTTTCTGCCTCTTGCCTGACTAAAGCTCCCAGGTGCTGGCTGCTTTCCCTTTTAAGTTTACAGGTCCCAGAGGCACTGGAGTCACCGTGCTGGAGGCAAATGCAGAGGACACCCCAGTCTAGTAAAATGTCTGGGCTCTTTCCTGCGGCCCAGCAGAGCATGCGAAAGTGCAGACTGGAGTCCAGGATGACAGCCCCGAGGAACCAGGAGAGCCTCTGGGGACAACTTGTATGACTCCTCTTGACTAGGCTTTGAGCTGTCCCATCCTTACTGTTGTTTTGATCTGTCTCACTCCTTCCCATCACCCAGTAAATAATCTGTTTTCAAAGCACTAGTAACATGTGCCAATGTGCGTATCTAAAGGAAGCAGGATTAACTGTTCTCTTGTCAGAAAAAAGAAAAGGGGTGAATTCTGATGTTTGTGGCCCACTCTTTGCACTGTAGTGAAACACCCAGTACAGCTAGAGGGAAGTTCGTCTTGCAGGGCGCCTTTTTACCTGGAGTTTCACACAGACTCTGGAATCTCTTTACCTTGCCCAGGTTCTAGCCTCTCTTGGAAGTGGTACCTATGACTCAGAGACTTGCTTTCCCCTCATTTCCTAACCTTGGGCCAATTGTCCTCTTTCCTATTTAAAATAGGGGAAGTAATTCCTGTCCTGCCCACGGGGGGAAGTGAAGAATCCCATGAAACATGATGAAGACTCTAACTTCGAGGCTTCTCTTCTGCTCACAGTCATTTTGCTTTGCGCAGCCAGTTTTGTTTTCCTTGACATAAGGGGCTGTAGAGCTTTAAGGAGAGAAAAAAAAAAAAGAAACTCATAAATCTGCTAAACCAAAGGTCATTGGTTCTCATCCTGTTGGGTTACCAGTATGAAATGTAGGCAGAGCTAGATAATAACTGATGTCATTATTAAGTATGCAGGGCTGTTCAGTCTAGATGTAGTGGCTCAGGTGATCATGGCAGTCACTCCTGTGATGAGCACCTGTGATTGTGACCTGCACTTGATAGATGCAGAAGCTGAACCCGAAAAATTTCTCCAAGAAGTTCATGCTGTGTCCGTCTCAGGGCTCAAGGGATGGCTATGTCGTCTTGGCCATCCTCTCTAACATAATGCTGAAGGCTGCCTAGCAATGGGTTCCCATGAGAAGCAGGCAACCTGTTCATGACAATTCAGCAGTCCGGTATGGACTCTGGCTTCCTGATCCACAGTCTGCATGCTTTCCTTGGGTTGATACAGCATTATTCACAAAGCTTTGGGTTCCAGTCCTGGTTGGATACTTGGCACTATTGGGTATGGTCTTGAAGATGCTACTAGTCTACCTGAGACTTGGTATTTCTTGATGGTTTATTGTGAGAACTAAGGGGAGTGTATATGGAAAGCCCTAGGATGAGCCCCTAGATGTAGCCACTCAGCAGATGGCAGCCATTACTGCCACAGTGGGCTGCTTGCTCCAGAGCCGTGCACAGAGGGGCAGCAGGAGCGACTTCAAGCACCTCAGCAGGGTGGTGGGACCCAGAGGGGTTGGCTGTGAAAAGCAGACATGGGGAAAAAGAAATCTAGAAGGCAGAATTTGTAACAGGGAACAACAGCTAGCACTCCTGGGATAAAGATTAACATAATGAAGCAAAACGAAAGGAGACACTGAGAAGAACAGTGTAAACTTAACCTTTCATAGCTCACCTTGGTGTCTCCTCCATTCCTCTCTGCCTTGGGTGGATGAGGGCCTGACTGGCACCACACCCGGCCTCACCCCAGGCGGTGGAGTCTGTACACTCACATACCTGCTCTCTCCACTCCCCGAGACAGTGCGGTCTGCTGCCCAGCAGCTGCCAGAACACAAGGTTCCCAGCCAGGGAAGGCGCTGCCTGCTCCTCCCCAGGGAGCCCTGAAGATATGCAAACTTTTGCAATTGCTTCTGCCTACTCAGATCTCTCTCCCTCTGTTCACAACTCGACAGACATCTCTTCTGTGTTTGATAAATAAGCTTCTCTATTTATTCAGGGGAGTGAATTTGTACCTATTATGATTCAAATGACATTGACATGATATTTTCTCTCTTTTTCTCCCTGCTGTTGAATTAGGAAAAGAAAATCCATAAGAAAAAAAAATCACAAAAACCCAAAGCAATTACTCTGCATATTGGTCCATGAAATAAATAAATTCATAAGCTAACTCTCTTTTGGGGTGGAGGTAAGGGAACTGATAAATAATTGAGAAATTGTTGCTGCTTCCCGGTTCTCGGGGATGCAGCTGGCATGCGCCAATACAAGCACATGCTGCATTCATTAGACACTGAGCAATGTATTAATTCCCCAGCCATTAACATGATCTGCAATGGGGGTGCACATGAGTCAGAGCCCCGGGACGTCAGTCAGCCCCTTCCACAGGGCTGGCTTCCTGTACGAAGTGCTGCCTTTCGTGGGGCCACCTCAGCCAGTAGCCAATCAGAAATGGCTGGAGCAGCCAGGGAGGAAGGGGGGAGAACAGAGTACATTTGGCCCGTGGTGCACTGACCGGAGCAATGAGGGCTACCTTGGTGGGAGCTGCTGCGGGGGCCTTCCAATCAGATCACTTTCCACTGGCCCTATCCCATCCCTTTCTCTGAAGCACTCTTCCTGAGCTGTTCAGAGAGGCAACTTTAGGAGTTTCTGCAAAGTTTTGGATGTCCACATTGTACTAGAACATTCCGCAGTAACACAGCCAACAGATATAAGAACCATGGAAGATGTGTCACCAGAAGACTTCTAGCTCACATTTTCCAAATTCGGGTGGCAAGAGGGTCACTAGAGTCAGGTATTTTCAGACTCTCGGGGGACCCTCAGGTCATTTGGCCCCAGAGCTGTTTTGATTGTGACCCATGGAAAGAAATGAATTTTACATCACAACACTACACATATGCTACTGACATAAAATAATCTCACTATACCTTGTGCATTTTAATCAATATATTTTTTCAAAAACTCATAAGAGGAGCCAATAAATTATTGAATAACCTCTATTGGGCTGTAGCTCATAGTTGAGTTACCCTGGTTTAGGCCGAGGTGCAGGAACCTCAGTACTGTGAACACAGGGCGAGCTGGTGCCCAGGCAGGGGCCCCTTGAGGAAAGAGAACCACATCTCTGAGTTCACTCTCACACTAAACTCAGGCTGATGACAGGTATCTGCTGAAAAGCAGTTGGACCTTTTCGGTTTGTATGGCTAACGCATGGAGGCAAGATGGCTGCCCTGACGTCCAGAGTACTGATGGTGGGGGCCGGACTCCTGTCTGGAACAGACTGGGAAAAGAAGGAGGGAGGAGAGAATATGTGCATCTTCCTGTGAGAGGGGCCTTTCAGGGACATGTGCATCAAGACTGGGCTCCAATTCATACCTGCCTAGGTGTTCTCCCTTATTTTCTCTCTCTGTTCATCATCCTCATCTCTTTGTGCTTAGTTCCTCTTATTCTCTGGTGCCTTCTCTGTTTTTGTTTTGTTTTGTTTTACTTTTCCTTTTCCTGTGCTTCCTTCACTAGTAATAAATATATATTATAATAATTTTATTATGCACTTCCAGACTGCTGAAGCAATTAGTCAAAGTTCCTTCAGGATAGAAAACTAAAAAAAAAATTGGGTTCAAAGACTTGTGTGGTGTTTATATGGACATGTGTGAATATGGTTTTGTGTGTGTGTGTGTGTGTGTGTGTGAGAGAGAGAGAGAGAGAGAGAGAGAGAGAGAGAGAGAGAGAGAGAGATGAGGTAGACAGCAGGAAATGAAATCATTTCCCCTATACCAGTAGTTGTGAGAACATGGCATTGAAGGGAGAATAAGCCTGTAAATCCCCAACACTAAGAAAATAAATTAAAAGCAGAGGAGGTATCATTGCTTTGTTATTTTGCTTTCAAAATAGCTGTCTCCTTCCTAAGTATACTAGGTAGACATTTGATTCTATTGCTCTCCTAGTGACCATGGTGACTTGGAGCCATGATAAACCCTGCTGCCTCATTTCAGTGGAAAGAAAGGAAGTGTAGAGGTAGGCAGGGAGAGGCTAGCAAGGCTGTAAATGTAATAGCACGCCTCCATGTGCTGTAAGACATCCTAGAATCAGAAGAATTGAACGGCTCCTGTCACAAAGAAAAACTGAGGAAGGACTGCATACAACCTACACTCCAGGGATGGGAGCATCTGTCCCCAAGAACTGAGAAGGGAGCTCAGCTGTAACTCTATCCAAAGCTTAGGCCAGGTGGCTTTAACATTAAAGTCTAAGTTGCTCCAGGTACACAAATGAGGAGGTGACAATAGTAGCGCCTGTTATAACGTGGTTGCTGTAAGGATTAGATGAGATGTGTAGGCAGGGTCCTGAGAAAGTCCTCGGTGTGTTGAACTGTCTTCAGCGAGGGTCAGCCTGGTCTGTCTCCCAAAGTTCTCTCTTCACCTTCACTTTGCTGCTGCCATTCTCCTTTATATCTTCTTGCTCTCTTCCTCTTTCTCCTTCTCCTCTTTTTTCTCTTCATCCTGCTCCTCCTCCTCTCCTCCTCTTTCACTCTTTGTCCTCCTCCTCCATTTCCTCCTTCACCTTCTCCTTCTCTTTTCCTCCACCTCCTTCTTCTCCCCTGCCCATCCTTCCAGGTCTGTCATCCTTACTGTGAGCACTGGGAACAGCTCTGAGCAGGATCTGGAGATGGTGCTCTTTGAGTGCTGAGGGAGCAGAAGATGCCACTGTTCTCATATTGGTGGCTCTACTGAATGTGCCAAAGGCTGAGGGCTGGGCAAACCCCAGAGGCTCCTTATAGGCATACACCCTGCTCCACTGGAAGTCTCTGTGGGGTGATGGCCCCCAGCCTGCAGGGTAGTTTAGAGGTCTGCGCCCCCTGGTGTTCATCAACCATCTGTTGGTTATTAGCAACCATCAGGGTGCCCTACTGAGGCTGTGGAGGACAGAGAAGGGCTTTCCAGGGCCAAGAATAACCTGGGGACAGCTACAGTCCTTTTCTGCTAGTCATTCTTTGGGACTTGCTTGAGTGCATTTGGGGAGAATCCTGTCCTGTCCTGTCTGCCTGGGCTAATCATAGTCTGTTTTCAGAATTGTGAAAGAAGGAAGATAATATTCTCGGTGGAATTCAGTATTTTCCTCCATTTTCAATCAGAGTTTGTATTTTTCTGTGGGAAATTACAGCACCCAAGAAACCTCAGCTGAGTGTGCAGTTCCCTAAGGCTGGGACAAAGGGCCTTGTCACCCATGACAAGAACTTTAGCTGTACATCTAGCAAGACGTACAATCTTGGCACAGTCATGGCCCTGTCTGTCCCACTGGGCTGCTGCTTCTGTTACAGACACCTGTTCTGGAGGGTCTGTCCCGTCTGTCCTTCCTAGCTCAGAGAAAAGCCGGGTGGATTTGTCTCAGCTCTTGGTCTGTTTCAGAGTACACAGATCCCTCTCCCAGTTCAGCATGCCTGGATGAGAATGGGATCTGCTATGTGTATTGGAACAAAAGCTCACGTCGATGGGTTGATGGCCCCTAGGTGGCCCCTTTGCAGGCTTGTCACTTTTATCCCTCTGTTCCAGAAGCTCCACCATGCTGGTATGTATTCAAAGCATGCAAACTTTGTCAGCCGCACAGGCCCAATGACGAGCTAAGGCTTCTGTGCACAAACTGCTGCACATACACTAAAGCCATATATAAATCTGGGGTCTTTCATTCACAGGGTTTATCCATCACTGGGGCAAACCTGGGGAAACGTTAGATCCAAAGCACTATATGTGTAGGTATATGCATGCACCTATGTGTATGTAATTTCTCATAGACTTTAACTCCTCCTCCACACTCAATCAAGGTTCTAGAAACATTGAATAAATATAAAAACTGGAGAGCATATCCAGGAAGGTAAAAACCCATCTGATATGTTAGGAGCATGGGATTATAAAAACAGCAGCTGCATTATTTGGCCAATTTTCTAAGCGTTACGTGTTCCCACCCTTGACCCCTTATAGTACTGGCTGGACATTGATGGATGACGTTCTGTCATCGTCTTCAACAAAATATGTCTGTCAGCTGGCAGAAGGACACGCTGGCCTTTCAGAGGGCACTGGTGGCTCCCAGTACTTGGCCGAGAGACATCTCTGATCTGTGAGCTTCTTTGGGGTATTACAGGGACTTTGTCTGAAGGACATGTACCAAATTCAGGGTAGGGAGGAGGTTGCAAGGGAAAGAGAGGGAAAACGAGTAGGAGGGAGAAAGGACACTGGTAGGGCACGGCGCCTTAGAGAGGCATGCTGCTGTGGGACACGTTCACTTCTACCCTGTGAAACGCCCCGCTCAGAGTAGAGATGGACGCCAGTGAGCATGGACTTCGTAATGAGTTCACCATGAGGCCCCTTTCCCTTCTGCTGCCCTCCCCTTCTGGTGGGAAGCCGCAGGCTTTTGAAGGAGAGGGCCAGTCTCTGACAGAGCCTTCTCTGGCTTCCTAAAGGCCAAGCTCATGGCGGGTATGGACAAGGCCCCTCCACACTGTCAGAAAGTCTCTGGGGGCCTGCGTTCTCCTGACACTTTCATTAAGCACCCAGGGACCATCTGGCTGGAGCAGCTTAGCAACAAGCTCCGGAGAGAGGAAACAGTTTGCCCTGAAGTAGGAGACAGAGAAATTGCCTCGAAAGCCAAGCTCCACGTAAACAACACTTAAAAAACAGGAGCTGTTACTTTAATTATGGCTCTGGCTTCTTGATCACCAGCCCTGTTTCTCACACATTCATCAGGATCCTGGTGATAAATCAATCTCTGGAGAGGCAGAAGCTGCCAGGGCACCGCTGCCTCTGGGCTCCAGCCCTCTTCTTCCCAGCTCTCCGCTCTTGTTGCTCCTGGAGCCATCGGCTGCTTGGTATTCAGCCTGCGCCTCCAGGATTCTGATTTCACATCAGCTCTGGACCCAGGCTGGGAATCCGGCTGAGGCCCCAGCGTGTATTTCCCTGGGATGAATTTGGCAACAGCAGCAGAGAAAGGATCAAAAGGCAGCTATTGTATGAGCCGTGTTTATAAAGGTAGAATCATGGGAAGGTAGTTAACGACGCCAGTAACACTAATAAATAAAAAATATTTTCAAACTACTTAATGTATTTGTTTAATAAACATGTAATAAAATATTTAATAAATTTGTAATAAAATATTTACTACATAGATATTAAATGATACTATTAAGCTGCTACAGTTGACTAAGTACTTGTTATGTGCCTGGCTAGTATCCTAATCTCCAGTGTTTAGTCCCCAGCAATGACTGAGCAAGAGCTGTGGGCTTTAGCTGTGAAACCGTAGTAAAGTCCGCTAGGTGCTAGGTGCCTGCGCCTCCGTGCAAGGGAACATGAAACCACTGACAGAGAGCATCGCTTCTTAACCCAAATAGTAGCAACTACGGAGGAAGAGGAAACATGGGATAAGGACATGCAGTGTTTAGGTAACAATCTGCAGTCCCTCTTCACAACTAAGCCTAATTCTCACCTTCAGATTCCCACCTCGTATCCTTCCTGTTTTTATTGAGCCATATCCACCCCTCTCCCCAGGCTCTCTCCTTTGCCACTGTTGATTTTTACAAAAAAGTATGAGTCTTATGCAGTAGAAGTCATCATTTGGAAGTGTACTGCACTGTTTTAATAAACGTATTAATGTCACTGCTCCCAGGTTCAAGCAAGAGGATATTTCCACCATTAACATTCCTCCCTCCACATTTGTAGCCAACACCTCAACTGAGATTCTGTCTCTGGTTTTGTTTCCATAGTCTGGCCTTTTTCAGGATGTTCTATGAACAGGACATTCATGTTTCACCTTTTGGGTTTACACTAAAGGTCCAGCTGTGGTGTTAGCTAAGTAATTCCTGCTTTTTTTTTTATTGCCAAATAGAGTTTCACTGTGCAATGTGGCTCTTTTTTTTTCTCTATCTACTCACCAGTTAAAGTCCATTTGACTTGTTTCTGTTTTTTTTTTTTTTTAAACTGAATAAAACTGCTCCAAATATTTGCATGCAAATTTCTTGGGTTTACTGGGGTGTAAGTTTAGGTTGTCTTAAACTGTAATCTCTCTTTTTAAATTTCTAACATCGCTCTTGCATCAGCTTTATTAAAGTACAAATGGTAAATAAAACTGTACATTCAACATGTTTTATTTGGTATTTTGATATCCATCTGTGGTAAAATTATCACAGTCAAGTTAGTTGGATATTCATCACCTCCCACAGTGTGAGTGTGGTGGGGGGAGCTCATCATCTGCGTTATTAGCAAATTTTGAGTCCAAAGTACAAAGTATACATTACAGTCACCCTGTCATACGTCAGGTCTCCGGAATGTATTTATCATGTTCATGTGCTTTTGCACTGACCAACATTTCTGCATTAGCTCCACTGTGACCCCATTAGTTCTCTCCCACTTTTTCAGACATCTCTTAGAGTAACTTCCCCAGAGACTTTTTCATGTTTTTTCAATTTTTACATTAACTGGATATTGTTGAGTACCAGTAGGTAAGAGGCACGGTACAGGCACACAGGACCCGAAGATGCCCCTCTGAGACGTGTGCATCTGCGTGGCAACCAACTTGCTACCTGTCGCAGCCAGGAGACGGAACAATAGCGCACTGGCTGCCGCCAGACACGGGGGCCTCAGATAAACAACGAACAACATTGCTAACAAGCAAACCACATGGCGCAGCTGCACTCAGCCCAACAGGTTCCGGGTCATGGATAACCCCTCACCCAGGTGGAGGGCAGGGGTAGGTTTTGCAATCAATGTATTCATCTTGGAGGTTTCTCTCCTATGTGAGAACATTCAGAGAAATAGATCTAAAATATTTAATGAATAAAAACATTTGAACTGACAGTTCTTTCCATGACGAAGCTTTGAAAAGGACAGGGCCACAGTACTTTCCTAACATAAGGTCAGCTTGCTCAGCCTCCTGGCTGACACTTGAACACCGTCTGCCATGGCATTACCCAGCCAATGGGCACACTTCTCAGCAAAAGCCAGCATAATGACACCAACATGTGTGATGAAGCAGGTACAGTATGTGGAGGAAAATGCACTTTTTTTTGTTTGCTTTCTGAGACAGGGTCTCGCTTTGTAGTTCAGACTGGCCCTCAGCTCACGATATAGCTCAGGCAGGCCTCGAACTCAGCAATCCTCCTGCCTCTGCCTCCCGAGTGCTTGGATTACTGAGATTACAGGAGTGAGCCACCGTGCCTGGCACTGTGGTATGTGATACTGATTGCTCATGGAAATGAGTCACCACACCCGGTGTTGTTGCATGTGGTTACCGGGATTGAACCAGGGAACTTGCATTTGCTAGGCAGGCACGAGAACCACTGAGCCAAATCTCCAGCTCTGAAAATGCACTTTCTAAAATGGTGTGTCTTTAGTTTTTACCTCCTTTCTTCTCCCTCCTCCTCTTTTTCACTTTTACTATCATTATGACCACCACCACTGTCGTTGTCAGTATTTTTTATTATTTCACCTACAGACAATTTTAATATGAAGAACTCACTTGAAGCCAAAATTTGTGTTCTTACTACTTAATTCCCTGATCTTCCTTTTTTACTTTTCGAGCCCATTGAAACTTAATGGAATTCATCAGAGCAATTTCAACACACACTGTATTTCAAAATCTTCAGTCCTTGTCTCTCCAAGCTGAAGAAAAACTTGGTTTCTTGTGCTCCTCATCATAAGACTTATTATCGTGTCTATTCCTCAAATGTACAATTCAGGACATAATTCTGTTTGCCTAGGAATCTTCAACTGCTTATAATGCTACAAAGGTAGTTTGTTCAGATACTGTTGGTCTATTAATACAGTTCCATGTATCGACTCCTGGGTAAGTTATATTGCGGTGGATACAGGCTATGCTTTCTAGCAGTTAAAACTCCTCAACATTTTTTGAGTTCTACTATAAATGTTGTTTCCATTTATTTCTTTGGGACAATTGCTACATTAAAAGGAAAAAACTGGCTCATGTCCTACACTTGTCGAATTCCTTTGGAGCCCAGTTCTGTCATGCCAACTATTAACCATCCATCCAAACTCTGAGTCAGATGGACGCATGGCCAATACATCTTTGGTATCTCCATCTCACACTGATAAAAACATTAAATAGGACAGTGTTGAAAGCACATTCCTTGCTCCAGACTGATCACTTAGAGTACCAAAGAGACTGTCTTTAGCTGTGTCTTCCACCCACCCCCCAGGAACTATGCCAAAATTTAAAATATAATGTCTGCCAAATTTCTTCATATGTAACCAGTTTAAAAAAATATGAAGTTGAATTAATAGCACTTAGAGTGAGTTGATGCTTGTTGTGAGTACCATTTTCCTTTTACTAGGGCTCATATGATCCTATTAATACTTCTCTCTATAGGTTTTCTTTTAAAAGTAGCTAAAATTCTGAATATTCAGAACTAATATTGGTCATTTCTTATATCAGCGGCTTTACAGATGGACCTAGAATATGGGGCTTCAGTGGTGTCTAATGAACCCCTCTATTAGTTTTATAGTATCTTTCGGAGCCACCAGCATCTGTCAGGCTGATTAAATTGCAGAGCTGAAGAGGAGGAAACCTGCACCTGTTTATTCATACCTTGGTGCTGAGAGCAAGGGTCTCATAGCCCTCGGTTTCAGCTGGTCCAGAATGGCAGCTGTCCAGCCTGCTCTCTAATGGTAATGCAGACATCTCCTTCTGTTCAGGGAAGGAGACGAATGCATGGTGCCATGCTGGCACATAACAGCTTGGAGAGGTGGCATTTGCATCCTCCCATGCAGCCCAACCAGACACCTTTTGGCCCAAAAAACCCAAGCCAGCTTCTCTAGGGGATCCAAGTAAGAGACATACTTGAAATAAGTTCCTCAACTGGAAGCCTCAATACTGACTGGGAATTTGTCAGACATACAAATACTTGGGCAACCTGAAACTTCACCAGAGACTCTGAGGTGGGATCCAGCAACCTTGTTAACCAGGCTTCCAGGTGATTTTATGTATGCTAGACTCTGAGAAATATTGCTACCGTGTCTGACAAACCAGAAGGACTCTGACAGCCCTGGAAATGGGTGCCCTGATCTTAGTAACAACTCTCAAAACTCAATTCACTCAGCAATTTCTGGCATGGTTTTCTGCTGAAGGCCAAGTATCAAGTGCCAATGGTGAGATACAGATGTGAGTAACACACAAAGCAAAGCCAGTCCTCGGGTCTATTACAATGGAGACAGGTACAAACAGTGGCAGATAGCAAGGGACTATATGTCATAAAAATCCCACAGTGTGTTAAAAGTAGAGAGTGAATCTAGCTGGGCTAGAAGAGTACAGGAGAGATCAATGAAGGGAGATTCACGGTGCTGATGACTTTTGTGTTGGGGGGAATTTTGGTAGGTGGGGTTGGGAAAGGGGCTCCCCACATATGGCTGAACAAACCACTCTATACCCCATATGTGCTTTCTATGACAGTATGTATGTCTGTGTGTCCACCACAAATCAGGAAGGCTCTTGTTGAACCATCAGTGACTTCAACACAGCTAAATCCAGTGGTATCTTTCCAGTTCAGAGCTCACTCCACCTGCCAGCTGCACTTGTATATACAGTAGACTACTGTCCTACATAATTTCTCTGCTGGCAAATAGTCCTCTCCTCTTCATGATTCCAACTCACTAGTAATTTCTTCTCATATGAATACTGAGTTAACTGATAGATGAAGACTCAATCCACTTTCTACTCTTATTTCCTTGGTGGTCCCATTTCAAATGAGTTCCACATTTGGATATCTCAGTCCATTCTAGATGCTACAGGAGAACACCATACCTGGGTACTATATACACAACAGAAATATATTCTCCACATTTCTGGATGCTGGGAAATCAGATTATGGTGTCAGCCTGGTTGGGTTCTAAGGAGGACTCCCATCCATGTTGCACATGGCTCAATTTTTGTTGTATTCTTACATGGGAAAAAGAAAGGGGGCTCTCTGGTACCTCTTTAATTAGAATACAAATCCCACCTATGAAGATCCCACCTTCATGGCTTCATCAACCCTCCAAGGTTGCAGCTCCTGAAACAATCATGATGAGGTTTAGAATTTCAAGAGGAAATTTGGAGGAACACAAACATGCAGTCCGTTGTACCAGATGGTTCCAAAATTGCCAGTACAGTCTTCTTGAACCCCAAGTTCACATGCCAACACACATTTAATATCTCTATCTTGCCAGCTCAGAAGCATCATAAACTGACTGTACCTCAACAGGGTGATTTGCCATTTCCAGCAAACTTGAAACATACCCCTTTCAGGAAAAGGGCCTGACATTCTTAAGACTCTGGTCAAAGTCTGACTTCACTTTTTAAAATCCATATCTAAGTCAACATCTTGTTTGACCTGCAAAACTGCAGAATCTGTCTACCTCTCATATCTTTCCATTATTCTTTGTTTTCCTCCTCCATTCTTAACTCTCAGCAGCTTCCCATCTCATTCTGAATAAAAGGCTGAACACAGCCTGCAGCATGGCCTGGCTGTTCCTCTTCCTCTGATATAATCTACTATACTTCCCTCTTCTCTTATTTCAGCTTCAGCTTCTCTGGCCCCACAATTCATACTTATGTCAAGACCTATGTGTACATTAGTCCCTACTTATGAAATGGATCTCTTACACAGCTATCTGACTATACTCCTTAGATTTCTGCTCTGAGGCCACCTGATCTTGGAAGCTAATTTCTCCCACTGTTCTAAGGATCCCCTTATATAGTTTATTCAAAATGCCCCCCAAAGTCTATGCAGCCTATGGTTTTATTAGAAGGTAGCAGAATACTTAAGAGGTGGGAGTTCAGTGGGAGAAAATTGGGTCCCTGGGAATTACCCACAAAGGAGACTGTGAGACTCTGACTTTTCCTCCTTTTGTTTTGTACTTCCAAGCCATGAAGTAAGCAGCTTCCTCTAACACGTACTCCAACCATGATGTCCTCTCTCACCAGGTTCAAGAGCAACAAAGCCTGGCAACCCTAGACTGAAACTTCCCAAACTGTGAACATAATGCACCTTTGTTTTGTCAGTTGACTATCTCAGGTACTATATTTTGTTACAGTAATGGAAAGTTGATCAATGCAACACTTCATACTCTAACAGCACCCTTCTTTATTTTTCTTCATCACAGTCACTTGTTTTTGTTTTGATTTCTACCTTCACTTGACTCCTGAAGGGGAGTGACTCCACTACGGTTCTTCACTACATTCCCTGCAACTAGGATAGCACCTATGCTGGAAATGATGCTCAATATACACTGTTTGATTTGTAACACATTATGTATCTATTTCCCTAAAGTGAGTGGTGACTCCTGGAGCATAGACTGAAGCATATGACATGATATTGCCCCTCTGTTAGAAACATGACACCTCACATTGAATGAATTAAAGAAACATTTCACGTGTTAGAAGAGCCTGAACATAATCACGTGTAGGGAAGTATAGGAGTCCAATGCTTAGAGAATAATTCAATTAAAACGCAACAGATGTCCACATAAAATGTGAAAAAGTATAATTACAAGCCTCAAAAGGAAGAGTCATCAGCTGTACCCCCTACTCAAAGTGTAACAATGCACAAGTCCTTTGGAGTGAGAAAGATTTCACTATCAGCAAGGAGGTTCTTTGGCTACGTGAATATTATACATGAAATGAAGGTTTGCTTTGAGATTCCCCATTCCCTTATCATGTCATTCTTTTTGAAAATGGGATGAACTTCTAACTTTTAATCTATCTGCCCTCTAGTCTTGCTCCTTGGGCAAAGAGCCATTCTGGTCTTCTGGACCCTTCCATCTTGGAGACTATGTTAGGAAGCTTGATTTTGGCATGCCAGATGATGACTAATGAAGGAGGCATACCCCAAGCAGAGAAGGCAGTGTGCCACATTCAGGTCTCCTATCTCCACTCCAGGCACACCCATGGCACTGCAGTTCTTTGCTTCAGACCCCAGACTCTTCCAGGCCAGCCTGGTCTGTCTGATCTAGTCTAGCTCTGGACTCAGTCCTCCATATGACCCTGAACTTAACCAAAGCTCTATCTGACTTTGAACACCATTGTTAACCTTCCCCAGGAGCATTTAAGTCATGATCACCTTCATAGCCTCCTTTCCTGCCTCAGGCTCAACATTCTTCCACGGTATAGTTCCCTCAGCAAAACTATAGGCTCTAACCTGATGCATAGTTCTGATCCCTAGTGGGCTACCCCATGAGAAGGTCTGAGCACGTAAATCAGAGGTTTAACTCACTGGTGTGACTCTGACAAAGTGGAAATTCTCATGGAAGCCAAATCACAGAAATGCTTGAGGGTTGGACATCTCAGGAAACTGTCTCCTCTCACACCATCTGCTTGTGCAACACACTCCTCCCCAAGCTGTGGCCCAGCCTAGTGCACCCAAGGGCCTGGCTGCAGCTGCTGTTTTACATTTGCACATTTCAGGTCGATTACTAAGCCACCCATTGACAGCACCTGATGCTTTTACTGGCCCAGCAGCTGCCAAGCAGAGATTTTAAGTCTTGCTGAGCTTCTGAAATGAACCATCATGCTTGCTTTGAACAGCACACACAGATACACACACAATCAGAAAATTTATAGTCTGCAAGGGTGTCTGCAATAATGTCTTCTGTTTGAGAAAGACAGGCTGATTAAAAATATTAAAGATTGTGATGTCCCCCTCTTCAGCCCCTCCTGTCTCCTTTCTGTGTTTATCTTTTGCTGGAGGCACATTTCAGAGCTTAAGGCTGACAGTTTCATTTAAAATTATTTAAACCGTGCCAAATACAGGATCAGTATACAGGTGATTTTTCTTCTCTCTGTGGCCCCAGCTTCATACCAATTCTGGATGTGGAGGCTCACTGCGGATGTCATTAATTTCTCAGTCTCTGGCCCCTGCTCTTCCCAGTTTCCCACCTCCTGCCCCCACCATCCCAGGCACACACACTGCCCAGGGAGACACCTTTCTCAGATTTATAGCCTCTGCAAGTCCTGTGCTTCCGAGGATGGATAGAAACTCCCACTCCTCCCCCACTCCAGCCAACCTAATCATATAATCCCCTGCCATGGCTCTAACTCTGAAAAGAAGCAGGAAGCAGCGTGTGTCTGTCTAGATGCAAAGAGAGGAATGGTGTGTTAGGGGACACTTGTCATTGTCACATGTGGCCTTCCAAAGACAAAGATGAAAGATGAAAGAAGAGGCTTCATTTTTTAAGAAAGAAAAGCCAAATGGAACTCTTTCAGGTGAACGGACCAGTGTCTGGTCATTAAAAACTCAAAGAAAAGAAAATAAGCCTAGAAATGGGAAGCAGGGTGAGATGGAAACAGAGGACACCAGGGAAGGAGGTTTGGGCTGAAGGAGCCAGGAGGCAACATAGTCCCTGCCGGGGACCCCATCTAGAACCCTCCTGCCGTCCTCCCTGCGCCTGTCCTGGGGGAGGGAAATACTCCCACGATGGTGAGCACAGAGGTCGTGAACACCTGAGCCACCATGTGTCCTTTTTGGACAAATATTTGGAGCAATGTAGGAGGTGAAAAATGGCTTGTGTTTTCAAACTGGATATAGAAGCTGGGTTATAAACTCTAGAAAACTCATACCACTTTAGGGTACACATTCTGTGTCTTATGGTCTGAACTTCGATGTTTTCCCAAAATCTATGTGTTGGACCCTAATGCCTATGGTAAAAATATTTAAAGGCGGGTCTAGTGTAAAAGATGGGAATTTCCTTGCTTCTTCCATACAAAAGGCACTGCCCAGGAAGCATAGAAAGCACTAAGCAGGGAGTGAATCTGTGGCACCCGGGTCTTAGGCTTCCCGGTCTCCAGACTGCAAGGAATGAATTTCTGCTGTTCATAAGTAACCCAACCTAAGTCATTTTGTTACAGTTGCTATACAGAAGAAGTCATTATGCTAACGCAAATTTACTAATAGGATAAAATAAGGGTTTTCTATAAGGCTCCTAGAGGCCTAGAGAAGACATTTTGCTTTTGTTTCTGGTTTTGTTTTGTTTTGAATAAAGCTACTCTTTGCCTAATCCTTGCCTCCCTGCCTCTCTCCTTTCTCACCTCCACAGAAAAAAGGCTCTACTCTTCATGCAGTAGATAAATCTGGCCCCCCAGATTGGGATTGCTGGCACCAATTAATTACGGTCCCTCCAGCCTCCTACAATGGAAAAACATTCCAGATTACTTGTCATTATTTATTGTCATCACCAGCTGCACGTATTAGAAATATGTAGGGTGTTGGGTTTTCTTTCCCCTTATACTTTCTAGTCTCTAAACACAATTTTCTCTCTGTGAACACTCAGAGGAGTTTTCTCTGTCATGATTTCAGAGTCCTCCTTTGGTCTAGGCAGTCGATGGTTAGTGACCTGGATTCTAATTCCCACCAGTGGTTTTAAGGGGATGGTATAGACCGGAAGAGAGGCTCAAAGCTTCAGGTGGGTCTAGGGCCCCCAAACATAACTACTTCTTAGACAGATGCTATCACTGAGCTCTGGGCTTGGAAATCTGGCCTTGGAGAAGCTGATCCCAGAGCTGAAAAAATCAGAGTCCTGTGTGCATGCATCCAGGGATAACGACAATTGCATAATCCCAAAGGGTTGCTGGACCACAAAAATCACAATCCCCTTGAGGATTAATGAATAAAGTAGTAGTCTCAGCCAACTGAATGATCAAAACCTCACACGGAGGCATCCAAAAGACCTGCCTGGCACTGTCTGCTACAGCAGAGGGTTCTAGGCACTCTCGGGAACCTCAGAGGAGCTGGGCTCATGCCAAGGCCCACAACCAGCCTTGGGCCCTTGGGAAAGCCACAGAGCCTTTCAGCACTCCTAGGGATAAAAATGAATGTCTTTGGCAAGGCGTGGTGGCTCACGCCTGTCATCTCAGACTCGGGAGGCAGAGACAGGAGGATTGCTGAGTTTGAGGCTTGCCTGGGCTACATAGTGAGCTCAGGGCCAGCCTGAACTACAAAGCGAGACCCTGTCTCAAAAAAAAAAGAAAAAAAGTGAATGTCTGTGTTAACAGTGGCCTTCCTCATGGAGCACCTGCTATACAGCAGGTATTTTTATATGGCACCACTTGTCCTTACAAGGTTGTATGAAAGGAAAATAAAAACATGTCACCTGGGTCAGAAAACTTCCCATTGGACCATTTCATTCTAAAACTCTCCCAACAGAGCTATTTTGGCTGCTTCTCTATCGGATCACTTCAGTTTGGCAAATACCAGCAGTAGGTAGTCTCTGCTGAGGTTCTAGGTCTGGGAAAGAGGAGAAATCTTTGCTCAGATCTGAAGCGGCAGCCATCTTTCAAGACAGGACTGCCACTTTACAATTGGCCTGCAGAGACCAATGGGCTCAGCCAGGGCCAAGCAGGCTGTGCGTTTCAAGCACAGCAGAGCTGTGATACCCAGAACCTCTGGGTGATGTGACTGCTACCTGACTGCATCTCCACTTCTCAGAAAAGAAACTCAGAAGACTCCTAACATGCACAGACATTAAGGGAAATGAAAGGTATAAAGTGCACTATGCCTCCCATCCCTTCTCAGTGAGACTCGGCCCTGGGTGTCAATCCCAGGGCTCAGATTCCCTCTGACTAGGTAAGGGGAGGACACTAAGGGCACAGAGGAGGGGGCAGCCCCACAGTCAAGACAAGCAGAAACGCCAAGAGGTGGACGTCTGGTGGTTTCCTTGGACATGCCATTGTACTCACAAGTACAGAGTTCCCCTCCCCCGCCGGTGAGGTCAGGACCTCATGAGGACTCGATGCAATAACCCACAGGCCCACACAGGGCTGCACCCACTGCTGTGCCCCCAGCCCTCCTCATGTGCGCTTCCACAGAATCCACTCTAACTTCGCAGCTGGCCCTCCCTCCTCACTCACGGACCCTGCATTCCTTCCTCCAAATGCTCTCTGCATGCCCGGGCCTACCCTACATACATGTTCTTGCCCGCTCCTGAATCTACCTGTGGGAGTTTCTCCGGCCTCTAGCCATGTCAGGTCCCACCTGGCCCGTCCCCCCAGCCTGAGCCCACAGCCCCGTTTCCCTGCGAAGCTTCTCAGGCTCGCCAGCCCACAGTGATTGCTCCCTCCCCTTTCTCTTTTCACATTATTTTCTTGCAGTGCGTAGTTAGCACTTGATGGCATGCTGTCTTCTTCTCTGTCTGCACCATCTAATGTACTTCTTCAAAGTACCCAGAGAAAATACCCCACTTTAAATTTCTAGCTTGTGCATCTGTTTAGTTTCCCCACCTACTGCGAAGACTCCATTCTTTTGTACTTTGTATGTCACTTCCAGCCCCACTTGGGTTTAGGCTTGTAGTTGATCCTCAATAAATGGTTGTAACAAAATCTTTGTAAGTACTTTACTTACTTTTTTCTTAAATTTGGAAATAGAAGAAAAGGATTTTGTTCTGCTCAACTTACAGTGACAGAACAATTTTAAATTACAGTATTTTGAAAAATGACTAATACAAACCAATCCTTTGTATATAAAGACCATGGGAGATGGTCACAGCCTACATGCAGGAGTTTCACAATGTCGCCCACAGCTCCATTGCTCCTCCCTGTCTCCTCTGTACTCTTAAATCCTGGAAAGAAAGGCTTAGTCACTCAACAAACATATACCAATCATCTATTGCAATGATTCTCCACGTTGAATGAATATTTGAGATTTTTTAAGAAACCTATTTGGACTCCTGGGTTATAGGTCTTGATTTAATTATTTGGAAGTAAGGCCTGAACAGATATTTGAAATTTTTCTGAGTGATTTTAATTTATAATCTTTACTGAAAACCACTGATCTATTATATGAAATGCTGTAGTAAAAACTGAAAATACAAAAAAAGGAAAAGGTGCAGGCTTGATCTTAAGGAACATCAGGTCTGATGAGAAGGAAGGCTGAGAGGAGTTAATAAGCAGCAGTATATTGATGACACTATAGGTACACTGGGGTACAGTCCTTGCTTAGGGCACAGAGGAGGAGAAGTGGAAATACCAAGAGGTGGGCACCAGTCCTTGCAGTGCCAGCCAGCCTGAGAAATGCTTTCAGGGAGGCTCTGAGAGGTCAAGCTAATACCTGACCTGGAAGCTGGCAGAGTAGGAACTGGTCAAATGGGAAGGGGACGAGAGACCCAAGAGACGGTCTCCTGCACGGAGAGGCAGACGGTGACTGCACGGAGTGGTTCTGGCCTAGTGTAGTTGGGTAGATGCAATGCTCTCCTTCCGGGTTGGCCCACAAGCTCACTTCCATTGCAAAGTATGGATCTTGTTTTCTTTCTCCATCTACTAGATATATCCAGAGAAGCTGAGGACAGAGAAGAGATTGGAGAAGACAGAAGACAGGTCCATTGGCCCACGTAGGTGCTCATGAGAAATCAGGAATCAATGAAATGATGGCAACTTAAAAAACAAAATGAAGCAGTCTACTCTGGGGTCAACAAAAAGGGGAAAGCAGAAATTTGAATCTTCAGCTGTAGGGTGCAGCTACAGTTCTTTCTAATTTGCCCATTGCCTTCACCAAAACATGCTTAGACATGTGGCAAAGGTCTCCAAATCCAATAAAAAGGTAAGAATAAAGAAGTGAACCATTCAGGACAAGATATCTTTCTTTGGCTCATCCAGTCTCCATGTGACAGCCAGAGGAAGTTGACAGTGGAGACCATTTATCAGGACAAGCTTCCCCACATGCAGAGCATGTGTGTGACTTGAGCTGGTCCTCCAAGGACCTTGCAGTCCTTCTTGGGAAAGCCATTATCTGCTAGCAAAATGTAGCTCCCATGGTTCTGGAAACACACACACACATGCACACACACACACACACACACACACACACACACACACACACACCTAAACACACTCCTCTGAAGGGCCAGCTGGTATAAATTACAAGAACAGAAAGAGAGAGTATGAGTTAATTAGGAGAGTTTGATGGGAAAAGATGAAGGAAGTGCAGATGTGGTAGATGTTGGCACTGCCATCTGGTTGTGCAGCTGGTGTGCTCACTCACCACCCTGCCCTGACAAGCCCTTCACAGCTAAGACAATACAGCCCAGTGCTGGCCAGGCTCTGCCACTAGTGTCCTGTACCCTGGTGGGTAAGTTCCTTCACCACTCTGGGCCTCTGCTCCCTATTTGTACAATAAAGAATGTGGCCTGTAGTTACCCCCAGGGCCCTTTCCCTGTCTCTGAATTCACAGTGTAAGCGGTATCATTTCCTGGCCTCTGCCGGAACCTGCACAAGTGAGCAAGCACACCTGGCCATGCACAGATCTCCCCGACCCGCGCTGTCCTTCCCATGTAGCTAATCTCATGCATGAGTTACTGCTCGGCAGCTCCATTACCAGCCACAGCGACCCTGCTGATGAGAAAAAAATAAATGTAAGCACCTAATCTGACTGTAGCGATTTATAGCTCTGAATCTCCAGAGATCCCCCTTCCTTCCTCTTTGCTGGGAGGACACAGTCCTTTGTTTTCCAAATGCTTTGTGTTCACTACAAGCTTGAGACTCTGTTCTTTACACTGGTGTGCTGCCGTTAGCCCCGTGGGGGTTCTTGCTGGATGAACAGAAGCCTCTTTCCAAACAGAAGCAGAAATGTTAGAGATGCCCTTGTATAACTTCCCCAAATAACTCTAGACACCAGACATCTGGCTATGTTGTGGCCCTGTCCAGCTGAGGTCAGAGGTGATTAGCACATTGTGGCACTGTCACCAATATCATGGTGGCCACCGCAGGAAGCTTTAGCCCTGAATTACAAAGTTCAACTTTGAGTCCTGCTCCAAACACCTCATCTCTACACCCATGGGACATGTAGAGGCAGGTGGGCATCTCTGGCCTCCAGTCTTTGTTCTTCCACACAGCCTACACCAATAGACTGAGGACTGTGCAGAAAGGCGGAGCTTAGAGAATAGTAGCCTCTGCAGGCTTCTTGGTGAGTGAGGCTCTGTCAGTCCCTGTAGGGTATTTTGGTCCCCAGAGAGGGCAGAACCCACTGCCCCCTGTCAGCTTTCTGACCCTACCAGCTTCTCCTGGTGCAACCAGAAGGCCACAGAAGCTGCCCAAGTATGAAGTCATGAGACCTGGCTGCCCCCTGCTGTCCCACAGCCCAACTTACTAGGAGCTGGCGTGTGCTTTGCACAGGCTGCCCAGGTGGTGGCAATGTTTCTGGTGGCCAGGGGAGACTACGAGAGCCTGACCACCAGCCAGAGGGGAAAGTGATGCTACTGTGACCACTGTGACTGGTGTCCAACTCCTGGAACAAGGACAGGACAAAGGCAGTTGGACCCATCAGGGGCTGACACAGACAGTGCTTCCCTATGACAAGCCAGTCTCTTCAGCGCTACGATCATAAGTTCAGCAAGGGCGGCCATGCTGCCACATGAAGAAGCCGGTCACAGGCACACTGTCCCAGGAGTGACCCAATTTCAGCACGGCTGCCGTAGTCTGGCTGCGACTGTTCGTCCAGGCAGAAGGTGTGGTGGGGACTGTGGCGATGCTTCTCTATGAAGAGTGGGGATGGCTGTGCTTTCCAGGTCCTATCTTTCTTGCTTTCTAGCATTCATCAGAAAGAGTCAGGAGCCCAACTGCCCAGGACAGAAAAGTACAAGGAGAATAAGGGGAGCAAAGATGGGGAAATAGGACAGGCCTGCAGAGCAGCTCAGCAGGGTCCTTCCCCATGCTACCTGTGAAATGCTGCTTCCTTTGAGGCCTCTGCTGTAAGGCCAGAACAGAGATGCAAAAATCTCATAATGAAACATCTGTCTCCTCTCTCCTCTCCCTCCCTCAACTCATCCAATGACCACACTGAACATTATCCATCATCTCTTCTTTGTGGCAGTGAGAATCGAAGAGCAGACGGGGGAAATTAATAATAATTGTGGTGTCACGGTGTGGGGTGCAATCAGAATTCAGCATGGAAGCAAATACAAATACAAACAGGCCGTCTTTACTCTTCTGAAGGATTGCTCTGTGCTTGCTCCCTCCCCCAAGCGCGGCTGCCCAGGATGGAGCTCAGGAAAGAGATGAATCAGCGCTAATGTGGGGCTTAGGAGCTGATTCTTCAGCCCCAGCCTGCCCTACTCTGCCAGAGAGGGCTGTAATTGAAATTAGAGCGGGGATTTGGGAGCCTCTGAAGAGACAACCCAGACTCACCAGGGCCCGAGTGGGAAGCAAAGGGAAGCAGCATCTCTTTATTTCAGTAGATAGCACTTGCGAAGGTAAAATGGTAAACCTAAAGCATCAGGCCAGAAGAAGGCAGAGAGGAGAAGTAACTCAATCTCTTTTGTATTCAGGGGTTAAGTAAACTCATTATGGGATTTTCAGCCTTTCTTCTGGGTCATTCCCAAATCAAGCTTATTACTTCTATCTCTAAGTCCTCAACGCTAGAAGGATGTCTGAGTGAGAGAATGTATCAACCTACAAATGGCCCATGCTGATGAGGGGAGCGTTGGTCTAGATCATATCAAACAGCAGAACATTTAAGCAGATATAACTCATTTAGGCTATAATGTGCATTATATACACCCATCTGTATATTCTGTAGCTGTATTTCCTTCCTGATACTGTTTTAAATTACAGTGAGACTTAAAGGTATTTGCTTTCCAACAGCCTCTTTGATCCCTCTGCCATAGATAACCCTGCCAAAGTTTGCTGGGGGCAGTTCCAGCTAAGGTATAAATGTGAAGGTCTACAGTGAGGTCCAGCTGGGTGGGTACCTGCCTTTCCCTCTTTTTTTTTAATTGAATTCTTTATTGGTACATTTTAAATACACATCATGATCACACTCAACACTGGGAATTTGTACCAGTGTATGACCTGAGTAAATTCTCATTATCCCTTTTACTTCCATGTGGTATTTGAAATTGAGTTAATCTCTCTGGGTATGTTTCTGCCAGCCTGCTTCCTAGGGCTGTTCTGAATACACCCTGAACAAGAAACCATATGAGTACATAGGATAATGCTTAGTAAATGACGTGGATTCAACAGGTGTAATCACATGAAAGCTGTGTAGAATTGGAACCCTTTCATAATGGGGTACAATGTGCAGAGAATTTCAGAGAAAAAGTCATAATGATATACTAAAGGAGGAAGAAGGGAGCTACTCTCTGCTTCATGTAGGAATACGTTCTTAAAGTCCTGGCTAGATGTTGCTTCTCTCCAATGTGCAATGCTCACAGCCCTCCTTTACCCTTCTACGGTTTCTTTACTATGAAATCTTACCACCACTACCAACCAAGCAAAGCTGGTGGTCTTGCTACTTGATGCTTTCCCCAAAGACAGTACCTCTGGGAGGTGCATGGAATTCCCATCAGATCGTGTGTAGGGGGGTGGTATATCTGATAAATGCTCTTGTTCCTTGTACTATCTTACCAATGCATGGTAAGATCTGGGAGTGATACCGCAGTGCACGTGGCACCATGCTAAACACTCATACTGTGTATGGTGGGTCTAGAGTACCCTCCACTGGGTGTGTGCCTCCAAAGTGCTAGATCTCTAATCCAGTTGAAGGCAGGAACTGCTGTAGGAGTAGGTGAGACTTGGAGTGAACTGATCTGTGGTTAAATTGTTAGAGGGCCCCAAGGCAGTCTCGTAAATCCACATCGCCCAGTCACTCATGCCTTCCTCAAACTCCAAGCATGAAGACTTAGACTGTATGATGAGACTTAGCATCCTCCTATGCTGGCAGGTGCCAAAGATCAATCTTAACCCTAGTCTGACCGGATGATCCAGATGGTGAATGACACTATCTGGGACTCTGCTATAAAAATCAACTTTCTAAAAGTAGAACACTACTATCTGTATGCCTGCTGCTGACACTGGATTGGACTTTAGTGATTTTTTAAAGTCAGCCCTAATTAAGTCTGAATTTACCTCATGCCTTTGAATACAATGAGACTGTTGACTGTGAAGTGACTCTCAGCTTGGGTTCGTGAAGCAATTGAGACTCATTCAAATTGCAGTAGCTTTCCTAGGAAGACTATGGACAAGAGGAAGAATGGAGGACCTCAGTATGATGAGTACTCCAAGTAACTCAGTGGATCATATAGTCTACAGGATCTACTGAGAGTCACATGTGGCACAAGCCATATATGCATATAGTGCTTAAAGTGGACTTGATCCAAAGCCCTGAACCACAGAGGCATTGATGAATAGAGGAAAACTAGGCGGGCAGGTGGATCAAAGCACTGCAGGAAGCTGTGGCACTCACTGGGATGTGTGCCAGGGTTTCTGGATTTCAGGGGTGAGGGAGAGAAAGGCGAATGTATAGCCAGATGCGATGGACAGAATACTTCCTTTCATATGGGAAATTACTTTGTAAAGGTTTTGGCTACTTTTATTTACCACCTGTGGAGTCCAGCACTCTGCATGTATGGTATGGAAATTCTTGAAGAAAAGATTTTAGAAGGGAAAATTTGGCAAACTACTATAAAACTCTGATGGACCTAGAAAGTTCACTTGGAATACATTCTGAATTTAAGCACCAGAATCATGAATTAAGAATTAAGTTCATGAACTGAGGCACCACTCTAATCTTTTTTTTTTTTTTTTATTGCTTTTTGGAGACAGGGTCTCGTTTTGTAGTTCAGGCTGGCCTTGAGCTCACGATGGTGCCCAGGCAAGCCGCCACGAACTCAGCAATCCTCTAGTCTCTGTCTCCCGAGTGCTGGGATTACAGGCGTGAGCCACCACGCCCGGCATTGTGGTATGCGGTGTTGATTGCTGGTGGGCGTGAGTCTCCACGCCCAGCATTGTATGTGGTTTCCGGGGATCGAACTCAGGACCTTGTGCTTGCGAGGCAGGCGCCGGAACCACTGAGCTAACTCTCTGGCCCCTATAATCTTAATAAACTCACAGAACCTGAGAGGCATTAGGGAGAGGAGAAAAAACCTCTGACAAGTAAGATAACACACTGTCCAGTCGACATAAGGAGCTGGACTGAGAAGTGTGATGATATAAGTTGAATATTTGAAAATCAGAGTTGTTGAGAACAAACCAGTATGATCAGCTGACCTATTGAGAAGTTTTAATTTATGAAAGAAGTCAATCTAAAATAAGGGTGTGGAAACTTCTCTAGAAATGGCAAAATAGTAGCTAGTTTTACATCATGGATATAAAATCTGTATCACAACTACTTACATCTGTGCCTATGAAAAAGAAGAAGCCATAGACAGAATGTTGATGAATGAACATGGATAGTTTCCAGTAAAACTTTAACTAAAATGGCTGATGGACAACATTTGACCAGTGGATCTGAGTTTGTTAACCCCTGATTTAGGAGAAAAATTAATTATTAGTGTCTCACTTACTTTATCCTTGCTGGGACAAAATACTGGATAGCCACAAATTAAAGGAAGAAGGATTTATTTTAGCTTACAGTTTGTAGACATTTCAGTCTATAGTTGGTTGCCTCCACATCAGGACAGCATGGCAGAAAAGAAAGAGTTCATGGTATAGCAGGAAAGAAGCAGTGACACTCTTCCTTCTCTCCCTTTTTATTCTATCCAGGATACAAACTTACTGCTTGGTAGTTCCCACACAAAGGGTGGGTTTTCCCTCCTCATTAAATCCATCATCCACACCCAGAAGTATACTAAACCAATCCAATGTCACATACATGATCCAGCACCACATACCCATTCCCCAGTCACTCCCCAAAGTCCCACCGCTGTATACAGGAGGCTTTGGGCAGGGCATCTATATGTAAATCATAAGAATCAGGTTAGTTAGTTTTTGTCACGGTAACTAAAGAGTGATGATGCATCTTAAGAAAGGAAATTATATTTTGCACATGGTTCAGAGAATTCAGTCTGTAGTAAAGAGGTCACATTGCTTTTATTCCTTTGGAGAGGCAGAAGCATGACAGGAATCTATGGCAGAGGAGAGCTGCTCACCTCATTGTATTCAGGAAGCAAAGAGAATAACTGGAGAGGAAAAGGGGCAGGGGGCAAGATATACCCCTCAAAGTCACACCCTAGGAGTCTACTTCCTCTTAATGGGCCCTACATCCTACTAAGCCATTCATTTATGAACTCATCAATGGATTAAGTCTTTGAGAACTTTAACACCCTTGTGATTCATCATCCCTCTTGGCCTAACCTTTGAACACTGTTGCATTTAGGATCCAGCCTTCCATATATGAATCTAAGTCATAAAAATTGTGTTCCTAAAATTTTATATAGTGTTCCCCCAAACCAAATGTGGTTGGATAGTATAGTTTAACCTTATCATGCAAAAATTGTTAATATCTGCCAGTTTCTTCATTTAGAAAAAGAAGCAAATCAAATGATTCTTTGCCATTTCCATTATTACACCTCTCAACAGCTTTCACTTGTCTTTCTCCTATTTTGCACTCTGGGACCGATGACCACATGTAATCCTGCCAGTATATTGGGGTCATCTCTTCCCTGATGCTTACAGTGCTATAACTGTGGGACACCGAAGAAGCCAATCTGGAATGTCCCAACATTGAGATCTATCCCCTTCTGATTTCTCACCTCATTTCCTCCACTAAAAGTCAATTTTCTTTTTTTCATTCATTCATTCATTCATTCATTCATTCATTCATTCATTCATTCGTATAATCCTCAGGACATTCCAAAGTGACCAGGAGAAGTGAAAGGATGTAAAAAACTTGGATGTACAAATGTGTTGGTGGATGCTAATGATTTAAGGCTGAGGTTCTCATCCTGCTCTATACATACTTATAAGATTGTAGGGCATTGTGCCAAGATAAACATGCTACAGGGTAAAAAACGATGCAAATTAACAGAAGCACCAATTTTGTTTGAATACTTTTGAAGGAAATTTAATATAACTAATTCAGAACATCTTATATTAAATCATGACCATAATGAAGATTGTATGATAAATAATATATTTTAATAATTAGTTTGCATTTCTGAGCTTGCTCTTGACCACACTGTGCAGTGACTTTAGGTTATTCGGAGAACACATCTATGCTTATCTTTCATTAGAGGTATTTAGTGAAAAATTGCTCTGTTGATAAGTAATGTTTCTCTCCTGCTTTGATGAGAAAGGAAGTCAAGTACAATCTCACTATTTTGCCTTCTCCTTCCAGAAAACACATGAGTACTCACAAATAGTCTCCTCCTACATCGCCATTCCAGCTTCTGCTGGGAAGCTGCTCAGACCCACCTCTCCACCTGCACACCTACCTGCCCTGGACTTCTCCCACTTTATCTATGGCATTGTTCTATTGTCATCCTTGACCTGTCCTGAGCTCCCCCTTTTCCCTTCCTGGTCTATTGTGATAATAAATACAATCAGCAACTTGCCACGAAAAGCCCTAGTTTTATGGAACTATCTCCTTTACCATCCATTCCTTCTTCTTTCTTTTTAAATCTCAAAATACTTTGTAGAATTTCTTTTCCTTTCCATTCTTTGGCCCAATGTCATCTGATTTCCATCCACCCTATTCTATTGGAATTGTCCTTAGTAAGACCATTCAAATCATCCTAATTGCTAAATTTACAAATCATTTCAAATTTAATCATACTGGAGCTACCACATCATTTGAGGTATTCCTTTCTCTTTCCATGCAGTGTACACTCTGGAACTTGGGCTACTGTGATGTTTAGTTGCCCTGATTTTTCTTATTGGACTCTTACTATTTATTTCTTCTTATTGTTCTCCACACTGGCTCCTTTTTTGGTGGAAGGGGCTGCTAATTTTTAGATACTGGTGAACATTGGGATTTTACTTCACTTAATATGAGTGCAACTGTTCTCACAGTTTTGACTGTGTGTACTGCCGTGTAGCAAGTTGCCATAAAACTTAGCAGCTTACTACCACAAACAGTTGTTATCTCACAGCTTCTGATGATCAGGAGCCAGGAGGTATTTCAGCTGAGATCTTCTGGCTCTAGACTCCTCGAGGTTACAGCCAAACTGTCTCTGAACTACAGTCTCATCTGAAGGCTCAAATGATGGTTAAGAGATTGTCTTCAAAGTTTAGTCACATGTTTTTTTCAAGGCCATGGCTCCTTTCCTCATGGGTTTGTCCTCAGGATTACTTTTTGCCATGGAAGCTGACTTTCTCCAAGGTGAATCATCCAAGAGACACTGGTAAATAGAGTGCAAGATGGAAATCACTGTCCATCCAATAACTTAGTCTCAGAAATGAATTCCTATTACTTTGGCCATCACCTGCCTATTAACAGTAAATCAGCAAGCACACTTGCAGCTGCCCCCAGGGCGGAGGGTTCCATAGGGTGTGAACATCAGTCAATGGAACCTTTGGGCTCATGTTAAAGGCTGCCTACCTAGAACTCATGCCCTCCTGGCTCCCGAGTGTGTATCCATCCCGAGATGCCCCTTGGTTCCTGAGCTCATGTACTCAGTGCCTGCAATCTCACTGCCTTACCTCGGTGACTTACAGCCCTATCAGTCTCCATGTAGTGCAGGGCAAATGTATCTTCAGTGATGTGACTTATTTCCAAATATGATGTATACCCAAACCCAACCCTCCTAACTGGAAATCAAAAAGACATATTTCATTTTTAACCCTCTCTCATTTTCCCAAAATATAACTGGGCTTTATCCTCAAATTTCACTGCTAATTTTTTGTTTTGTTTTGTTTTGTTGTTGTTTTTTTGTTTTTTTTTGTTTTTTTTTTGTTTTTTTTTTTTGCTTTTGAGACAGGGTCTCGCTTTGTAGTTCAGGCTGGCCCTGAGCTCACTATGGTGCCAGGCAAGTCGCTGCGAACTCAGCAATCCTCCTGTCTCTGCCTCCCGAGTGCTGGGATTACAGGCGTGAGCCACCACGTCTGGCATTGTGGTATGCAGTGTTAATTGTTGGTGGGCGTGTCTTCACGCCCAGCATTATATGTGGTTACTGGGGATCGAACTCAGGTCCTTGCGCTTGCGAGGCAGGCACCGGAACCACTGAGCTAACCCTCTGGCCCACTGCTAAATATTTTTAATTTCTTTCCTTTCTTTCCAGGGTTCTTACAAGGCTGTGCATCACCTGAGTGATGGGAGTAAATCTAGCTCCTGAGCTCTCCAGTCTCAGGCATCCCGTTCAGCACACCACAGGAACTACATATAAGACGCTTCAAACTCTGAGCACAGAGATGGACATGTGTATGATTCCCGCTGAGTGTAGAAAGCTGCAACACTCTGGAGTGTCGCTGCTGCTGTTCCTGTGATCATGGAGGACGGAGGTGACGGTGATGCTGGCGTGGATGAGTTACACAATCTGTATAATAAAACGCAAGATTCAGTCTCACACACGGATACAATCAAGTTTTATGGATCTATGGAGATTTCAGCCCCTGTCAGAAATGCCACTATCATGAGTTCCAATGCCTATGTCATCATCTCTGCTTCTGCACCTGGATTCTCAGTTAAGGCTCGGTCCTCAAAATAAACTCCGTGAATGAGGAAATCATCACAGTATAATTGGAGCTGCTAAAAAGCATGGGCTGTCATTGCAATTGAGAACTACTCTGACGTTCTCCTCTCTGATCTAAGAAGCTGCATATCTAATCAACGATTCTATCCATGCCCCATGCACCCTACATGAGCCCTCTCCATACACTTTTCCGGGGCTCCGTTTTTCCCTCATGGCTCCTGCGAAGGCTCATGTCCTCAGGAGTGGATCAACGAAGCCCTCATCACCAGCTTTGCGCGGCAGAGACTGCCATGCTGGAAAATCTGAGAGACAGATACGATCACCCAGCAGCAGCAACCAGCCCGATTCCCGCCTGGTAATTCAATGAACTTCCAAATGCAAAAAGACAGTTGGTGCCTTAGGACAAATTTAGCTGTGGCTGGGCTACATCATGGATGGTTACTAGCACGAAAATTCATTCATACGAGTTGGGAATATAATACCTGACACAAGATATATCGTGGCTGCCGTGCTGCAATCCCAGATAAGGACACAGCAGTAACAGATGGAGGAACAAGGCACTTATCTTGTTAGTTGATGGATTTATCTTTTTTCTCCTTCCCTACATATTCCATATTGTTCAGCGAGTGGTGTTTCTCTACTGTGCAGCATATGGAGAGTGAATTGATTTCTTTTCTTTTTCTTTGATTCAATAAGAACTAGAGCAGGGGATAAACAGCTTGTTGTGCTAGAAAAATTCCCAAACAGTCAAGAAAATGTCAAGTTGACTTTTCTTTTATTTTGTGGTTGGGATTTTTGTTTTGGGAAGCATCCCTTCCTTAGAAGAAACAGAAATGAGAGTGCTTTCCGGGATTGGAATAACAGCCTCAGCTCATTCTAGGACATGACTAGAGAAGTCATGTATGATCTCAGGGGAGGAGGCAAAGCTTGGATCATGATAATTCCAGACTTGACTCATTGTAATGGGCTGCAGACCATACTCACTTCTTCCTTGAAACCCTCCTCTAAAATAAGAGGAGAGAAACACTGTACAGACACAACAAGAGTATCATCTGATCCAATATGTTGCCACAACTGCATAGGTTGGAAGGAAGTTGAAAGAATGGAAATCAAGTGAGGGTCCATCTGAAAATTCCTGGCTGGGAGGAATAATCTGATTTAGGCTACAAACAGAAAGATGCAAGTGTTTATGGAGGTGGAGGTAAGGGGTGGAACAAAACGCAAGACTTTCAAGTATCGGTGAGAAAAAGTTCTATACACCAAATCCTCTCTTAAATTGAAAAAAGCAGACCTTATTCTGGGTAGATATGAAAAGCTTATTCTCTAGAACAATAATTTTCAAACAACTTTTGAAGAAGGTATGAATTCATACATGCACAAATGGGTAACGTCAGGAAAAACAGGTTGTATAGAAAACTAAATGCCATCATAATTGACATGGTTAGATGTACATTATACTGGTAATTTGGATACTGAGTTTTAATTCACTCACAAACTGTAAAGTAAAGCAATATATTATGAAAATGGGAGAAGTAGAAGTGAAGTAAGCTGAGGGACAGTAAATCCTCAACTTCTGTGGTAGATGGGGGTCTGGAATTGAATTAACCTTATAAACATGTTACTTAGAAGTTCGGATACAAATGGCCTAATCAACAGATGGCAGCTGAAAATGAATGATTTAGGAGAGTGAATTCTTGGAGCACTGGTAGTACAATCAATATTTTGCTATTTTCAAAAAAATTAGCAGTCATTTCTTAGGACTTGACACCCTCTGGCCTTTGGTCACACTCCTCCTACATGCCAGCTATCCGAATTATGTGGTCCTGAACAATTCATTAGCATCTCTGAGCTCGGCAAAACTTGCCTGTTATCTCGGGGCTGCTACTACCTCCTTGAAGTCATTTTCCCTGATTCCCTCCAATGCCTGGCAGGTCTTCTGCCAGTCTCTCAAACACATGTGTCCTTTTCTGGGAAATCATCACAGTTTCTAAATGAAATGAGTATGTATTTAATATCTGTCTACTCTACTAGACTGTAGAACCCATGAAGGGATTGATCCACCCCTATGCATAACAGAAAGTAAGTAGAGAATAACCTGGATACCTCCAAGCTCGTCGCTAAGACATTCTTCCACTATGCCTGGTGGCAGGTCCTTCTGTGTGTTGGGGGGACGTGGGGATAGATCATGAGCTCAAGAGTCTCTGTTGCCCCCAGGCTCCTTGTTGCTAGAGGGTGCAGGGGAGCACACTAGGGATCTAGTGACTCCTCTTTTATCCTAAATTGTAGGGTAGTGTTGGGACAAGGGACTATTTGGGGCTGTATTTAACCATGCTAGGATCTTGGGCATGCTCTTGTCATATTCTTTCTATCTTATCTGTCTGTCCTCTTATGCCTGCATGCAGTGACCCATCTAACTGGGACAAGAAGGCACTAGTGGTGATTTGGCCAGAAAAGAAATACTAAGGTCTGTGGCTTACCCATGACAGCTTCCTCCCTATGATGAACATGTTCCTTGTAAACATCATTTTTGCTTTTCTGTCCCTTCCTTTTGCCCACTAGATGGCCAGATTAGAGACCTGAACTTGTGGGGAGGGATCCCAAACAGGACACTTGTGTGCCCTAAAAACACACAGGTATCATCAGTAAACAGCAAAAAGCAGATGCAATCTAGGCTGTGGGGATTTCTGCAGTTCTCTGCGACATTCTGCATTAAGCAGCTACAAGTCAAGCTAACAGGAATCACCACTGCATACCACGCTACAGGTTGCAGAAACCTACAGTAGCTTGAGGACAACACAGAAGGCAGAGAGGTACTGAGTAGGATCTAGCAGCAGGTATGTGGGCCCATGGGGAGACAGGTTATTAGGGTGGCAGTTTGCAGGATCCTGCTGGGAGACAGCATTCTGAGAAAGCAGATTACCCAGGACATGTGGTCTGAGAAGCTGCTGTAGCCTGCAGGGAGAGTTTGTAATAGAAGAAAATGGGCAAGGCCTGGCTTGGGGGACAGGGTACCTGTCAGCTTCATTTGAACACCCTGATAAGGTACAGGACAGGCAGGAGGGCTGAAGAAGAATCATTTAGTCTGATGAACATGATGTGACTTTCAGCTTGAACTTGCCATTTCCTTTTTGTGTAATCAGCCTGAATCTCTGCCCACTGTCATTCTCAAATCGCTCAGACCCTTTCCCATTCCCTGAACACAGCTGTGGTGTGCTGTGTGGCCTGAAAACCCTGTGGATTGCAAACCTTATTTTTTGATCGGTGCCCATGGCAGCCTGGAAGAGGCAAGTCCTTTTATCTGTCTGGTTCTCAGGCGTCCTGAGTTTAGGTGGCCCAGGTAACTGCCTGTCTCAGAATTCTGTTCTTGGTTTAGTTTGGATTATGCCTCCCTCCCCCTTTACTACTCTTGTCCCTCCTATGGGTAGCTCTATGTATGGGTAACCCTTCTTCATATTTAAGATTTTAATAACATTTTCTCAGAGAAGACTGTCCTCCACCCTCACACACAGTTGGAGGTCCTGGTCTAGTCTCTTAGCAAATCATATTTCTGTTTTATTCCAATTATCACACTTTTAATTAAATAATTGCTTATGGCAGAGCCCCTGCTAGTCTCTAGGCTCTGTGTGTAAATATGACTGGCATGCTGCATTCCCAGTATCTGGCACAGTAAGAGCATCACATAGAATATATTTAGGGAATGAATTAAGGACAGTGTGTAGCTTTTGAGCATGAGGGGTTCATGCCAGACCAGGTACCAGGACTGTAATAAACAAGATACAATCCATGTCCTTTAGGATGGATGAAAAATTAAACTAACGATTACAATATATCAGTTGTACAATAAGGGGAAGATCAGAGCACCTTGGGACCAATCAGGTAGAAACAAAGACTATTTCAGGGGACGGTGAAGGGTCTGCAGCATGAATTCATAATTGTATTATAAATCCTACTGAATACAGACATTAGTGCAATAGTGTGCAAATAGAAAATGCTCCTAATAAGGAGAGGAGAGAAAAATGCATTCTCAGTCATTTGTTTACACGACAGACTCCAGTTCAATATGTTCAAATAACATTCACGGAAATACTGAATTTGCTGATCTAAGTGGCTTTAGTGCACTCTCATATTTTCATTTGTTTCAACATCCTTACAAGTCACCCAGCTATTTACTTTCATGTCAGTTTGTGTCTACATTATTCTGTTTTTATAACATCATCACCAGCATATCACCAAGCTCACTCCAGTGTGCTTTGAAGGCATATGAGGAATCAGCAAGACCCTACTCTTCTGATGCCAGAGGAGACTGCTACTCTCCTTTGGCCATCTCCATATTACATAACTTAAGAGATTGCCATTTTAGTTTTCCACAGTTCTCACAACTGTCTATTAGTCCCTGAGAAAATTAAATACAGAATACTACCAGCTTTTAGGTTTTTGGTAAGGGCATTCTGATAGGACCACATGCAGTAGTCCTGGTATCCATAGTTCAATGGCCAAAGTTCCACTTATCCTCAGTCCAACATAATCTAAAAAAATTAAATGGGAAATTACAAACATAAACAGTTCTTAAATTCTAAGTTATCTGATGCTCAAGTAGCATGAGGAAATCTTTCTGTGGTCCGTTCTGTGATGTGAATCATGTGTGTCCATGCTTCACAATCTGTGCTACTGACTACTAGTCATTCAGTACCCTCTCAGCAGAATACTATGATGCTATCACCCAGTTTGGATTTGGGTGGCCCTATGCGCTAGTCTAAAGCACCGTTACCTCTCATCTCACTCTGTCTCTTCACATGGGTACTATGTGATCTCACATCATTACAAGAAAGTTATGATACTATATTTTGAGAGAAAAGAATGAACAACTTTGATTACAGTTTATTGTTACAATCGTTGTATTGTATTAGTGATTACTTTGTTAATACATTATTGTGCTTACTTTATAAGTCATTATTCTATTCTACAGGCATTCACTAGCAGTCTTGGAATATGTCCCTCATGGGCAAGGGAACCTACTGTATATCTTTGTGACTTACTTATGACAAGATTTGTTTTGGTTTAGATGTAAAATGATCCCAAAAGCCTCATGTCTTTGGAATGTGATTGCACGGAGGGGTGATATCACTGGCTTGCTTTGGGGAAGCAGGATATGGATGGGAGAGATGGGTCACTGACAATGTGACACGCAAGGGTTTATCTCCCACTCCAGCAATTCTCTTGATCTTCTGCTTTCTGTCTCTCGTACCATAAGCAGCTTTCCTCCATCCTCCCCCTCTGTCCTATCCTGTTAAGGAGCCAGTGAAGAATGGACTGAAACTTCAACTCCTTTAACTTGTAGGTGTTGGGTATTTTTTCCAGTGAGAGAAACGTGATTAAGATAGATTTTGATGGCAGAGAAGAAAGATTGTTTCTGTGACTGTAAGAGAGCTTGTGGTTCAGAAGCATTTGAAACTTTTTCATGGGAAGAGCTTGGAAAGGTCTGGAGAGATAGCCCTGGAATACTACTAGTTAAACTTGATTGGAGATTATGATTGAAGCTTAGAAAATGAGAGCACTGACAGTGCTCTCAGTGAAGACAAGCCTGAGGAGGTTTCAGTTTGGAACAAGGATTCCACTGACATTTGGACTCTAGGCCATGTATGTTATGTTCTGGCAGAAAATTTATTCATATTTTACTCATGTCTTGAGACGGCAAGTGAATGACATTAAGGATCACAGACTAATTAATCTAACAAAGGATATTTGAAGACAGTCTAATGTTTAGGCTATGGCATGACTAGTGTTTGATGCTTTTAGCCAGGTTTGTTTATACTGAAAATCAGGAACAAAAGGCCATTTCAAGTTTTCAGTTTTTCCAAAAAGAAAGTGAATGAAAAGATAGAGCAGAGTTTGATGGATGAAAGATTAGCATTAAAAAAAGAAGCAAAGTATTTCACAGTATGATAATAGGGAAGGTGCTTTGAGGGCATATGAGGAATTAGCAAGACCCTATCCTTCTCATGCTAAGAGATACAAAAGTGAAAGATGTTTTCACAAGAATGTCCAATGATATCTTTCTTAGAAGGGTAAAAAGAGGCAACTGTACAATTGGTCCTCTGGGATTCAATTCACAGTGCTCAGACATAGTACTCAGGCATCTGGGCACTCAGAGGCCTCTACAGTCACATTTCAAGGGGACTTGGCTACTGCTCAAGCTAATGGCTGGTTTTTGTGTCACCCATGTGGCACTGGCTTACAGGCATGAAGAACGCAAGAGTTGTGGGATCAGGGAGGCTTCCTCCTGGTTTCAGAAGAAGCCCAAGATGCCTTTTCAGGCTTCTAAAGGAGCACAGTGTAAAGATGTGAGGGTGAAGCTGAAAGTGCAGTGGAACCCCAGCAAGTTAGGGATATGGATTATCTGAGGAAAGCTACAAAAACTGAGCAAAGCCCATCCAAGAGAAAAAACATTCAACCATTGGTGATGCTGTAGAAGAGGGGCTGCCCAAGACCTTTGGAGTTCACATCTCATTACAGCATGCCCCAGGCATTGGGCATGGAGCTAGAGGGTTTAATGTTCTTCTTGCTTAATGTTTTCCCCAGGTTGGTTCTATTGGTTTCTTTCTCTCTACTTCTCCCTTTTAGAATGGGAATGTTCAGCTCTTGCCACTGCAAGTTTAATTTTTAAAATTTATGTTATAGGTGCTCACAGGAAAGAGTTTGCCTTAAGTATTAGAGAAGGTGGACTTCTTAGCAGTAATCAAACTGTTAATATGTCAACAATTCATACAGATGGACTAAATACATTTTACATAAAAAGATGCACATGAGTGTTTTGGAGGCCAGGGGCAGAATTTTATGACTTATATCTAAAATGCTCCCTGAAGGGCCAAGTATTTAGCTCTGTGGTTCCAGTGTCTACCTTGCAAGCACAAGGTCTCAAATTTGATCTCTGGTAACCACATACCACATTGCTGGGCATGGCGACTCACACCCACCAGCCATCAGTACCACACATCACAGTGCCAGATGTGGTTGCTCATGCCTATAATCCCAGCACTCCAGAGACAGAGGCAGGAGGATTGCTGTGAATTCAAGGCTTGCCTGGGCTACAGAGTGAGCTCAGGGCCATCCTGAACAACAAAGCGAGACACTTTTTCCAAAAAAAAAAAAAAAAAAAAAGAATGGAATGGAATGGAATAGAATAGAATGAAATGTTCCCTGAAGCTTCATATTTTAGGAAGGTGATAGGATATGAGTGGTATAGCTGGCTTTCCTTTGGAAGAAGATACATAGGTGTGGCCTGGAAGGGTTTGCCTCCTTTCCCAGCCTCTTCCTTTATCTCTCCACTTCCTGTCTGCCATACTATGAATACCTTTCCTCCATCATGTCTTTCTGCCATGCCATCCTGTCTTGGAGCTAGTAAGCAATAGATCGAAACTTTTACAAACTGTGGACCAAAATAAACCTCTCCTTTAATTTGTAGGTTTCAGTTATTTTGTCCTAGTGATGAAGAAGGTGACTAAGAATTTATTCCCAGTGCAAATAATTGCTCATTCACTGGAGTAGAATTTATTGATGTTGTACAGAGAGTCTCAAATTGTGCTAGAGGGTATAAGGATTAAATAATTAATTTCTGTTCTTGTTGGTTCAATCTATAGGGTGAATTCAAATGTGCCAATGTATAGATGACTCCTGCCAATGAGGTGCATCTTATGGTAGATCCCAGAAACATGTAGTCAGTTCCATTTGGGAGCATAGAGATGACTTCACAAAGGAGCCTGAATCCAAAGCAGGTCCTAAAAAATGGTGCACTGAAGTCATTGAAGAGGAGAGTAGCCTAACACAGGGAATACTTTTAGATAAATCAAGGTATGTTAGGGCCAGGGATTTAGCTCAGTGGTTATGGCATCTGCCTGGCAAGCACAAGGTCCTGAGTTCGATCCTTTGTACCATATACCACGATGCTGGGCGTGGTGGCTCACACCTCTAATCTCAGCACGGGAGGCAGAAGTAGGAGGAGCTCTGTGAGTTTGAGGCTAGCCTGGGCTACATAATGAGTTTAGGGCCAACCTGAACTACAAAGTGAGACCCTGTCGAAAGAAAGAAAGAAAGAAAGAAAGAAAGAAAGAAAGAAAGAAAGAAAGAAAGAAAGAAAGAAAGAAAGAAAGAAAGAAAGAAAGAAAGGAAGGAAGGAAGGAAGGAAGGAAGGAAGGAAGGAAGGAAGGAAGGAAGGAAGGAAGGAAGGAAGGAAGAGAGGAAGGGAGGAAGGGAGGGAGGAAGGGAGGAAGGAAGGAAGGAAGGAAGGAAGAAAGGAAGGAAGGAAGGAAGAAGAAAAGAAAAAGAAAATAGAAAAAAATTAAGGTGTGTTAAATATGTAAAGGCAAAGACTTGTAAAAGGCCTGGTATTGATAGGAAATAAGGCTAGATTGAATGAAAGATAGGTTGAGAAAAGCAAATGTGACCACATATACCTTTCATGGGCCAAGTTAAAAAATTAGGGACTTAGACCTTAAGGATGTGGGCATAAAAAGAGTAAAGGATGCATCACGTGTTTCAGTTTGGGCCATTAGGTAAATGAGATGTCATTGATCCCAATAATGACAACAGGAGAGGGATACAGGGCAAGGTTTGAATATATGGCTTTCTGTAAGCTAAGTTTGAGAGTTCTGTGGCATATTCAAGTGCATATACTTTGACTGGTAGCTGGAAATGTGAATCTAGATTTTTTGGAAATTTAGCCAAAAGATGGCCAAAGATGTAAATTTAAGATCCATCTTAAAAGTTAAAGTAGAAGTCAGGCGAATAGAGAAGTTATGCAGACAGTCTATAGAAACATCAAATACTACTCAAGGATGAAACTTCAACAAGCATTGATATTAACTTTGTTGGAAATGAAGAACAAAAAGAAAGGTGCATCCCTGAAGACAGCAAGAGAAGTAGAGGAATGGTGTTGTAGGTGTCAAGACCAGGATGCACTACAGGAGGGAGAAGCCCACCTTTCAGGTTCCTTTGAACAAATTACCTCGAAAAAAAGAATGAAAATCTTACTCAGTTATAAAGACATGGTTGACCTTGACAGGGGTCAGTGATGGAAGGTGATTTGCAATGGACTAAAATATGGATGATAAATAAAATCTTAGAGGCTATTTTCAAAACATTGGGTTGTAAAGCTGTGATAAAGGGGTATAGGTGGGACATGGAGAAGTAGGAATCACAGAGATAAGCTCCAAGCCATTGATTATACCTGAAGTATTCTTTAGCAAATTTTCAGTTCACCTGTCCTATGAGGTCAATCTCTGTATGATGTACTGGAGAGCACACAGTTCAAGAGGACTCATTAACCTGAAAGTATTGGTCACTAGCTCATCCTTGCTCCTGCATCTGAAAAATAATGGACTTGCTCTAACTTTTAGATATTCTGACTTTCTACTAGATCCTTTTCAAGGTAAATGCAAATATATACATGTGTACATATGTATATGAGAATCCCAGAGGATCTTCACTGGAAAGTGTGCTGTATGCTACAAAATTCAAATCCTCTAAATCAGAGACCTTGACTTCCTAGGTGCTGGTCTTCTGCAGCAGGACTGGACACACCTCTGAATTCCTCCTAGGCTCACCTGAGTGAAAAGAAAGCTGTGTATCTAATTTATTCAAGGTCAACATCTTTCTCTCCCCTGGAGAGCTCCCCACCACCAGGATTGCTGCCTTCCTCCCCCTCTACCTTTAAAGGCCAAAGGGGTAAAGAGTAACTCGGGGGAAGATAATAGAGTGACAGCACCTCATAAAAGGGAAATACAAGAGTCGAGGTACAGTGCTGCTAGCCAGATTAGGTGCTTCTGTTGATATGGTGAAGAGGAATGTTGACCCTGTGAACTCAATTTACTCTACTGCTTTACACTTAAGAAAATATTCCAGTTCTTCCTCTGCCTTTTGAGCCCCAAGAAAGCCCAATGGCCACAGCTCTCTGCAACCTGCCACCTGCCTACTAATTCAGTCATCCAGCAAGGAGCCAAGTCCTGACAGGTGGCCTTCCTGACAGGGGAGAATGGATAGCAGGGTCTTTGGCCTTTGGGCCCCAGCCTGGGCTGATTTCATTTCAGATTAAGAGCCACTGAAATGCAGCAATCGATAACTCAGCTCTTTTGTTTGCTTGTTTTTTTCAGCTCCCCAAAGAGATTAGATCTGATTTTGCAGACCTTTAGCAAATTTAATTGTTTTTTATTCACAGTTGCTTGATACAACTCCTTGGAAACTAGAAGCAAACGAAATCTCCCCCTTCATGCTGGGTTACTCTGAGCTAAAAAGCCATTTTCTCAGGTGTGCACAGGATTGTGTTCTCATGGGAATGGGCTGGCTTTCCAAAGCTCTCAGCACTCTTACTATGTCTGGGAATCAGGTCTTTCTCCTCCTTGTTCAGAGGCCTAACAAAGAACCACATGTGCATAAGAACAAAAACTACCACTACATTCTCAACTCCATCTTGACACCCTAATTATGGTCACTAACAGTCTTCAGAAGAGTTGTAAAGAGTAGAAAGAGACAGATGGTTTCATGACCAAATGAAGAGATGCATGGCTCAGGACACCACCAACCTTCAGTGACGTCTTCCTAGAGGTGATACTGACAGCCCCTTAGTAGTTAGGGTTACCGGTTACCTTGTCCATAGAATGTCAACCATGAGTCTCTCACCTGGTGAGATTCAGCTGCACACCTTGCTGTCTGCATGAACAAGTTGTATTGTTCCCCTATCTTCCTCAATAACCTAATATGGCCCAAGAAGATAATAGTTGCTAATAACTTTATCATTCCTTCCAAAGACTTCTTGAAAGATTTACTCAGACATCAACAGAAAATATACAAGGACAGTTTCTACCCCGAGACTCATTTCTAGTCTCTTATCCCATTATATCATGACTGCTGTAGACCCTTATACACACCTTGCTCCTCCTGCATGGAAAGACACACCTTCAGGTAGGCTTTGAGGTCGGTAAGTAGCCCAACTCTGGGACGGGGTAACATCTTTAGCACAAGAAATGAGGAACTTGGCTAAATCTTACCAATAGGCTCTTTCACTGATTCATCTTTGATTTTAGGGCAGATTTCACATCCAGATTTTAAAATTCTTTTTGTGTTGTAAAATGATAATATGTGTATTACTTTAGTATCATTGAGCTTTAACCTTAGATAGCTGCTATTGGTCAAGACATTTGAACCAGCACTGCTGGGGCTTAGTGGTTTGTAACCCTCAGCCAGGAGCTATGAGATTCCTCTTGGAAACTATAACCTTTGGTCTTCAAAAGCTTCCACATACAATTTTTTCATTTAAATTTGTACTCAAAATACCTCCCAAATAAAAAACACAGAAAACAACTGCAATTTAACCATTCTGAAACTTAGTCCAGGAAGGTTAAGTGTCCTGCTCAACATAGGAGGATGAGAGGAAAGTTAAGTCTTTGATTGTTCAGGCTTTTCTACTCTTAGTCCAGTGATCTTAACAACAAAGTACACTACAGTTGGAGAAAATAAACAAGTGAAGAATATGAGATTTTAAAATGAAGGTTTAAAATGGATTTAAAAATGAAACTAGACATAAAAAAAATAATCAGTATGGTCTTTCTGAGGAAAACATGCTGGTCAACAAGCCAATACCCCAAGGATCTATCTGTAATCATTTTAGTAATATGCATAACTCATCCTGCCTCCCTGTCAATAGTTCTACATGGTTCACCCATCTCCAAGAAACTAGAAATTCAAAGCCTTTCAGGGCATAGAAGGCAAAGGAGAGGATCCCAGGAGTGTGAGTGATACTGTTTCTCTGGTGGGCTCTACCCGGGCCAATACAAATACCTTCACAGGGACCTTACAACCCAGTGGCTTTCACATCTGCTATTTTCTCCTTCATTTCTCTTTCCTTTCCTTAATACAATGAAGAAATTCTCTCCATTCTGCATTAGTGATCGATGTAATGGTGCAAAGCATTTTTTATTTATCACTATACTGCCAGTCAAAGGCACTCCTGACAATGCTATGCAGTAAGAAGGCCTTTAGTTTATCTGTATGGTATTTAAGCTTATTCTGTACCTGGGGTGTGAAATGGAAATCAAATGTGCAGGGCTACTTTTCTGTTCAGCTGGCCATGCAGAAACTACAGACAACTTAATGGGGTGGGGGGTGCTTGAGAAAATGGAAATGCCCCATCTTGTGAACAGTGTCAGCTGGACCATAGAGCCTGGCTGCCGATTTCACTGGAAAAGTCAGAATTCTGCATGTGATTCTGTTTTTAGACAAGATCTGAAAGGGACTACAAACCCGAGCCTGACACAGACAGACCAGACACTGACCACCCAAAGGGAGTATGTGTTGGATGACCTCTAGGCAGCCTCCCTGAAGACTCTTACTTGATTTGGAAAATGTCTTTGAGCTGCTGATTCTTCTCTAACTGCTCAGCCACAAGCATTTCTCCTGGGCAGCACTTTAGTCTTTTTATACCCCTAGTAGGACCTGCCGTGCTTTTAGGAACCAAGAGAAGCTCAACAACAACAACGTGTTCTGTACTAGAACAGTCTGCACATGTAGAGCAGATGATACCTTAGACATTTTCACCTTAACAGCTTTAGCCCAGAACATTTCAAAACTTAAGGAACCCAGATATCTTTCTAGACTCAGTCATTGCTATACATGGACTCTCCTCTAAAACATCATAGAAGAATAGAAGAAGCATAGACTATGGAGACCAAGAAATTAGAATTTTAATCCCTAATCTGACATCTATTTAGTAAATATGACAGTGGGCCACTTTAATTTTTCCGAAGTTCCATTTTCTCATCTGCAAAATGGGTGTAGTCCTTCCTACTATAAGGGCTAAGTGTGATGATACAAGACAGTATCTCCAGCTAGAATATGCAAGAGAATCTTTCTCCAAAGTAAAATCCTCTTCAGCCTACAGGGAGGGCCTGAGAGTCTGTTGCTACAAGGAAATGCTGAGGCACTGGTAGCATAGTCTGTCACAAAGACTGTGCAGCAAGTCCCATGTCTGGTACATAATAAATGCCCAGTAAAAGCAGATCTTGCTACTGATTATTTGCACTTACCAACTACGTCACTCACTTGTATAAAGTGAAGCAAGAACAATAAGAAATATAGCCACTGCTCTTAAGATGACAGTTCCATCAACTATTTAAAATTTAGATGGAGAATTAAATCTCCCATGTAAAATGCATCAAATAAGCAAATGGATTTAAAGTGTAGGAGGAAAGAGTAAAATTAGCCATCTGCAGTGACTTCCTGCATGCTGACGTCTTGATTTATACTGGGATACATTCCATAAAAGGGGGGCTTGGGGTGGAATGGGTTGTGACAAAATTTGTTACCCGGACATTGGTCCTGAATTCATCAAGCTCTGTACAACCTGGATGAGGGAGATTAGGCCAATGTACCTTGCTAACTTTGCGGGTTGTGTGGTTTAAGCATAAAGCTTGCTTAAAAGGAGGTTTTGGGAAGGCTATCCTAGTTCCTGATATTTTACTTAATTTATGCCTGATCAAAAGCTAAGGGTTTTCTTATAGACTCAGGTATTTGACAGCTGCTTCTTAATCTAACACCGATTCCCTCCACCTACATTTAGTAGTAATGTCCTGTAACTTCAAAAGACAAAGCAAACTGACCTACTAATGATACTTAATAAACTGTCCTTTATCCAGAAATTTAAAATAAAAAAGATTCTTATCCTCTCTTCATGATTTCATCAGATGAATTCAAATGGTTCTGTGGAGAAATTTAAGCACAGAAAGGTAAGTGTCATGGTAAAGAACTTTGCTTTGTGGAGTCAGGTAGCCTAGGATTTGATATTCACAAACTCTGTAACTTTGAGCAAGTCCATTAATCTTGCCAGCCTCTGTTTCTTCCTATGAGAGAGTAATTTTGCAACACTTACCCTATAAGGGATTGTGCTTTGGATTAAACAAAATACCACTGGTGAAGTTCCTACTCTTGTGCCTGGCACATATAAATTCCTAATCACTGTGATCAGCACTGGTGTTATTAGAGCAGAGAGGTTAAGTGTGAAGATCAGAGCCAGACTTCTGGGGTTCAGCTCATCTATTACTTATCTGCCAAATGCCCACTACCAAGTTACTATAGTCTTTGTGCCCATTTAGGAATGTCGTGAAGGGTGGGTGATGAGATCTTTCCTTTTAGGACATGGTTTAATGCATAATTATAGAAGCAGCTCACTGTTTCAGGAGTTATCATTATTACTATTGTCATCATTATCCACATGCCGTGGGTGCTAGAGTACAGTGACGGTGCTGTGGCTGTGCCAAGTCCCCTCAAATTCACATACTGAATCTCTCACACCTAGTAACTCCAAATATGACTGCACTTAGAAACAGAGCCTTAAGGACAGCGATTAATTTAAAATGAGGTCTTTAGGGTAGATCCTAATCCAGTTCGACTGGTGTCCTCCTAAGGAGAAGAAATTAATTAGCACATACAGAGCATACCAAACAAAGTGTGATTGTGTCAGGACGAAGCAAGCTGGTGGCATGTGCCAGCCCAGGAGAGAAGGCTTGATCTTGAACTTGTAGCTTCCACAACAGTGAGTGATAATTCAATAACTGCTCTAGTCACTCAATCTGTGGAACTGAGTGGTGGCTTCCAGAGTTGAGGACTGGAGAGAAGGCAGTCCTGGGTGCAAGTCGTGGAGGGCAGAGCTAGGCAAACCTTCAAGCTCATGGTCAGGAGGGACAGGAGGTTTCCCTGGAGCACTTATCAGAAGGAAGAAAGGCAGAGAACAGACCAAGAGAATGGCCACTAGGGTACTTTTTCTCCTCTAGAATGGAATGGACTGGCATCCAAAGGAGGAAAATGTATGAGAAGGCAGAATACATCCAGACACAGGTGACAGGTATCTAGATAGACAGTCTGGTAAATAGAGAAGGGAGGAAACAGGCTGGAACCGGGAATGTATCAAATCCTGAAATATTTGGTAAGAAATATTCAGATGTGGCCGCTTTTAGATGCCATAGCTAATTCTCCAAACAGCCTATCAGAATCCTCATCTCTTCCACCAAGGTGGGCCACACCTTTTCCTCTGCTCCATCAAAACCAAACAGGGAGGACACTTACATCAGGTTAATTATATCATAGCCAAAACATGGGACTCAGGCCTGAACACAGGCCCTTGCTGGGCCTTTTGATCTTCTGGCTCTTCACTGGCTAAAGCTCACAGGATATCTGAACAGTTAGTATCTCTAGAGAGCATTTTGGTCCCAGGAATCATGAGAATGAAATACATTTATAGCCACAACCCTTATTAGCAAGGCAGTCACCATAACAAAGTTACAAGGAAAAGGAAAATCCGCATGTGTATTCATAAGGAGAAGAAAACAGGGAACCTTCAATAATCACAATGCTAAATATGCACCTCTCTAAGGTCAAGGTGGACAGTTCTTAATAAAGATATGTAGGTCAGTCAGCAGGTGCTTCCTTTACATTTGAGGTGGAGCCCAGGAAGCCTGAACTGGGCAGGACGTAAGCAACAGTTCTGAGAAAGGGGGCATCTAAATCCTGACCCAGTCGCCTCACTGCCGTCTTTTCCCTGAGCCCTCAGGGAAGCCAAATGGAACTCCATACAAGGTGATTTCACGTAAACAAGTCCTAATTAAGCCCATGTTCCGGTAGGGCTGTCTGAAGGGTTACCAGATCATTAGTCTTGGTTTCAGAGAAAGAGTCTGAAAGTGTGCAAAAGGTCAGAGGGTCCCGAAGAACCTGCAGCTTCTCCTGTCTTGGCAGGGCCGTGTGCTGTGGCGGCTGCCCAAGGAAGGGAGGAGCAGCTGGTGGAAACGATGCCGAGTCTTCTCATATGTTTGTGTCCTGTCTTCCAGTGGCAGACTCTCTTGCTTTCACAGAGAGAAATATCTGCTAAGAATTTTGGGTGAACCAAGGCAGGAACCACGTAAGTCACCTAGAGATGGGTTACAGGGATTGACCAGCACGGCAGGTACCAGGGATGCAGTGAGTCTGTTGCCAAACCTGTGTGGGGGGTGGGATGTCTCAGGGCAGATGCTTGGCTTCTTAAATCCAAAGGCCAGTTAGCAAGTTGCTATATTCCTTCTTGTTGATGGGGCCCTTTTCATCTCACACCCACAGCAAACTATGTGCTCAGAATGGAAAGAGATGAAGACAGCTTGGGAGAGGCACAAGAAAAGCCAAAGCAGGGAAGATGTAGGATGCTTCAGACGCTGGCCTGGTGGCAAAAAGTAGAGAAGGCTTAAATCATGAAGGACAAGGGACCGCACATTTGCCAACAAATACAGTTCTGAAGAGCTATAATTCCCACCACTATATTCACTAAAATTGACTTTTATAAAACAGAAAGAAGAATAAAATGAGTACACTCCTTGTGTACTTTCTGGATTATGTCTCCTGAGCCCATCAGATTCCAGAAGCACAGTGCTTGCATTTCCTCCATTATCAGCTGCCCTGCTGAGATGCTCAGCCTCAGACGCATGATCCTGGGAGACCAATCTCAATCTAGTTTATTTCTAACAGGAGGCTGGGGACATTCAGGTGCTGCCACAGATTCAGATCTGTGGTGTCTATGTTTCTGCTGTAGCAGACTACCACGAAGTTAGGGGTTTGAAGCAATATAAATGTATCATCACACAGTGCGGGGGGTTAGAAGTCTGGGAGCAGCCTCACTGGGCTGAACCAATGCGCTGGGCAGCTCCTCCCCGGAAGCTTTGGGGGAAAACCCCTTTCCTCCTCCTGGAGAGCATCTTCAAGCACTTGGTCGTCCCTCACTGCCTCTGTCCAGCCTCTCGTTTCCATCTGTCTTCTTATCTCCTACTTCTGCTGTTGACTTTCTTGCTCCCCTCTTCTGAGGACAATTGGCTTTGCACTGTACTCACCTGAGTAATTTAGGAAAATTATCCTGTTTCAAATCATTGACATAATCCTACCAGTGGTTCCCCTTCCGCCATGTAACACTGCACACCTGAAGGTTCCAGAGGCATCTGCAGGGGCTGCTATTCAGCCCGCTACTCTGTCACATGTTAAACTTCATTGCCCATGTAAATGAGAGCAAGACACTGTGTGTGCTGCCGATCACCTGGTCAAAACCAGCAAAGACAGAAGCCTGATGAGAATCCTCCAGTGTCGTTACTGAGACAAGCGGCTCAGGCTGAAGTCTCCAAGAAGGATGTGCCACCAGAGATGACCTAGATTCACTCTACTTCAGATGAACTCTTCCCCTCTCCTGTGATGGCCTCCCCACACAAGCTGTCGCCCTCCTCCGATTTCATCCAGGCACAGTAGCTGAAAGAGTCCTTTCATACATCCATCCCTCCCTTCGACGTCTTGCCATTGCACTTACAATAAAACCTAACTTCTTATTATGGCCTCAAATCCCTATGTGTTCTGGCTTCTGTCCCCTTCCCTTTCATGCTGTTCCGCTCTCTCCCTTCCCTACCCAGCTCAGCCACACTGGCCTCTTTCAGGCTCTTGAAACATGCTGAGCTATTTCCCGCCTTACGGGCTCTTCTTGTGCTCCTCCCTCTGCCTCAAATGCTCCTCTGCCTGCTCTTCTCTCTACTGTTCTCTCATCCTACAGGTTTTAGCCTCTCCAAGATCCCTTCTTTGAATCGTTCCACCTGTGGAATCTCCCCTGCTCCTGCCCTGTTTTCATTCATTTTACCTACTGCATTATTACAATGGCCCAAAATTTAATTTCATATTCAATTACTGGAGTATAGCACTCAATTTTCTAGACATATATTAAGAAAATCCAACAAATAATCCACCAGTAACTTAGCTGCTCCTTGGAGGACTGATGGCTTAGCAGTAGGCTATGTACTAATGGCAAGACGAGGCCTAGGTCTCTTCATCCCTAAGGCTTCCCTTAGCATGGTGGGCTGAGCTATCTACTAGATGGATGAATAAACTGATACACTGATAAATAGATGGGAAGATGGAAGGATTGATGGCAATGAATTCGAAGGAGACAGGAAGCTCAGGTTTGTAGGATGTTTCCGAACCTGTCTAATAAGTGTGCACACCTGTTTGTGAAGGCATGAGATTTGATGTTTCCCTGATGCAATCCTGACTTGAATGCATGGGAGATCCTGTGTGGGGCATGGAGCCTCCTTGCTTTAACACTTCTTCTGTCTCTAAGCACATGTGATACACAAATATCAGCAGGCAGGCAGGCGGGCAGGCAGAGGCTTGATGATGTTCTGTTTTCTTGCAGTTAATAGAAGACAGATAGACTAAGCAGGGAAATCTATTTTCAGTTTTTATCAAACCTAATCTCCTCAATGACTTCTGCTAGGGCATGTGTAGTTGGCTTGGTAGAGACCAACAGAGATATAATCACATCTGGCTTGTGAATGGATGGATAGGCTTTGGGGGCAACTTAGTCATACTGTACCTAATCCTTATGCCATCCTGATGAACTGTTACCAACTCCCTGTTAAGTGTGGGATGGAAACAAAGGAGACCCCTCTATCTTAGAGTATTGTCTACCCCTAATCTGGTGCTACAGATCTTCCTCACAACCCCTACCCTGCATCCTGTCAAATGCAGATGTGCCGACACAGCTCTGGCAGTCTGCTGCCTATGCAAAATGCCCGTCTCAATCTGTCTGGCTTCTATAAATCTTCTGAACATCATTGCTTTGGTACTAGTTTCCCAGGAGTTCCAAATACTACTCAAAATTGCTTTGTTGACATTTAAAGGTCTCTGTCAGTCTAATCATGTGGAAAAAAAGGATCAGATGAAATCACCCTACCCTTGCTGCCTCCTAACTGTACCTAAGACAAATGATCGCATCTGGATGGCAAACCCAAGAGTTCCTTCCAACCTCCAAATTTGATGACGCTATGATACTTCCTGTTCAACCAGTTGTTTGAACCCCTCTGACTGGCAATAATTCACAGAAAATTCCATTAAGAAATCAAATTGAAACTTGTAACCAAACCTGTCAAGAGATGATCAAAAGCCTAGAACATTTTCCAGCACGGACAGTTTGCTTTCCAAAAGACTCACACTACCAAGGGAAGTATTAGATGAAGCATGAAATACAACTCTAGTTGTACACTTTATGGATCAACAGAAGTAAGCCATTGGCTAACCTTCTTCTCTTAGATTAGGCTCCTTCCTCTTACATGATTATCCAGGTGGATTTTGAAAAGTTATATTGCTTTGCCTTCTGGGTTTTTCTTGGTAACATTCAAATGCCATTTCAAAGTCCAAACTGAATACCTCAAATAAGCTAATAAACATGCCATTTTCTCTCTGAGTCAAAATTTTTAGCCTGCAACAGCAGCCCTACTGTCCTTCAGTGCAAATTTTTTATAGATTTACATAGAATTCAGAATAACCCACATCCAAGTCAGAACTAACCATTAGACCCTTCTCTATTATAACAAGAGTTCCAGGATGATTAGAGAAATGGATGCTGATCTCATCTTGCATGATGTGATCTCATCTTAAGTGATGTGGACCTTTGGAGCTATTGGTTCACTGTGACGTGTGCATCTGTGATGGCTTAAATATGATGTCCTTCCAAGACTCATTTACTTCAGGCTTTACTCCCAGTGTATCAGTATTCAGAAGTGGGGCCTAGCAGGGTATGTAGATCACAAGAGCATGAATCTCATCAATGGACCAAACCCATGATGAGTTGATGGGCTATCAAGAGACCCGGTTGGGGGGAGTAGGTCAATGGGGTGTGTCTTGGACCAGTACATCCCATTTCCATCTCTTTCTTCTTGTTTTGTCTCTCCCTCTTTCTGCTTCTTGGATCCCATAGAATGAACAACTTTCCTTTAATATACCATGATGTTTCTGCCTTGGAAACAGAGGACCATGGACTGATACTATGAACTAGCATAAAACGTTTCCCCTTTAGGTTGTTTACAGCAGGCATATTGTAAGGATAATGATAAGATGACTTACACGACACCCATTGCCATCTGCAGGAACCCAGCCAGCCATTCAAATAGGTCAGTGCAGTGCCTGCTTCTCTTTTACAGATGTGTTCCAGAAGAATAGTGCACAAAACAGCAGGCACGTTCTGTGCCAGCTGACAGGGATGTGATATGCCAGCATCGAGCCCATCTGGTCACACCAGCAAACAAAAATACACCCGCTTCATCCTCCTGTACATCCACTGAGTTAGAACACGGCACTCAATGGAAACAGGTCATTTTGTTTTGTATGCTCTACTTCCCCTCAATGCCTCAACTTGTCACCTGCTTGAGAGGGGCACAGACTGCCTTCCAATGTCCCTGAGACCAGTGAACCTATCTTTCCAGTTCTCACTAATAGCAATTAAGAAGTCCTTTGGCATTTAACAAAATATAGCTATTTCTGGAGTCTCAAAACTCTTCTGTGTCCAAAAATAACTACCAGATCAGAAAGGTCCACAATCCAAAATCACTGTAGGGTGCCTCGAGCCCTAGCTGAGTAGGCTTGCAGTATATAGAGGAAAGATGCTCAGTGCACAAGCTTATGCATGGAACAAGTTAGATCCAATCACTGGACTTATGTGTCATGAAGTTTCCAGAACAGCGGTGAGTTTGACCTGCTATTAAGATCAGTGAAGGCAAATATACAGATCCTGAGGAGCATGACTATTAGCCAATGAATTAGAGGTTGTCTAAATTCCCATTTACCTTCTTATAAATAATATACAAAAAGTAATTTATGCACAATTTGGTCACAGGGACAGTATTGATATAGAACTGAGACTAAAAACGTAGCTTTCTGACTCTCAGCCCTAACTCTTTCCACCACCAGAAGGAAATTGAACAAGAGATATAATGAGAAAAATTTTTTGGTCTTCTTTTTGCACTTCTCTGCCAACATTCCTCCCAATCTCCCATCCCACTCCCTAATTCAAATTCTGTTGAAAAGGGCAACACATCGAAAACAAGATTATGCATCTATCTGGTTTCTTTACTTTTCAGATCAAATCCCATTCGAAGTTCAGGTTCATTCAGAGGGTAGTAAGGTGAGCCTAATCAATGATCTTTTCTCTGTCCCCTCCTCAGGATGTGTCTCTTTCTACATATACAGTCAAAGCTGAAGACCAAACCCATCTGTTCAACCTAACTATATCTTGGAAAAATGCATCGTGTGTTGAAAGTAAAGATAATTGAGACCCCAAGCAGAACATAGACTGACATGATTAGGAGAAAATGAGCAGCCAAGGGTCAACGTTAGAGGGAGCAGACAGGCTCTGACATTTCAGGAACACAAGGAAGGCCAAGGAGAGGCGGTCGAGTGATTTTTCAAAGGATTTTTGGCCTCTTACTCAGCAGTTCTTGTAATGCTATGGGTGTGCAAATGAAATAAAAATGGCAAGAAATGAAGAGTATGAAGGTTGGGTTCTTTTACCATTTCAGACACTCTGTTTTTTTTTTTTTTTTTTGCCTTCCTTGCTTCTCTTGCTAACCTAGAAAGAGGCTTGGAAGGTAAAAGCACAATATTGAGATATACACTGGCTTTGGGGATACAGAAAGGAAGAAAAAAAAGACCAAATAAGAAAAATCCCTAACTCATGATCTCTTTTAAATATGGCTGCAAAATATAAAACATGATGCCCAGTTAAATTTAAACTGCAGAATTTAAAAAGTAATATTTTAGTATAAGCATGCCCAAAATAAGGCTGGAGCATACTTATATTGAAATATTTTTATTTATGTAAAGAACAAGTTTAACTGGACATTCTATATTTTTATTTGCTAAGTATGATGACCTGGGTTCTAAAGTAAGTTGTGTGGGGCACAGTATATATTTTTTAATTCTTTCTCTTACTTCCTGTACCCACTACCAAAATAAACACATCACAAACACCCAGAGGAAGACCCCCTAAATCCTTGAACCATATACCACTAAGGAAACTCTAAGTTGATGGGAAAGTTCAAGAGTCGTTTTGATTTAGGCCATAGCAGTTGTCCTTAAACTTCAGCATGTGTGTTAAAATACAGCTTTCTTCCCCTTCTTCATAGTTTCACCTTCTATAGATCTGGTCTTGAGCCTGTGAACTGGAATTTCTAATAGGTTCCCTGGGATAATGAAGGTACTGGCCACCCTGATTTAGAGGAGTTCTGGCCTAAAAGTCAGGGGCTCACATGTCTGGTTTTTATTCTACTCTTTATGAGATGTGCAAATTTGGATACATGATTTGAAGTCATTCTGTTTACATAATGCAGTCCACGATTACATTCCTAAGCAACATGGACATAAATAAGTTACATAAGCAGTGTCCATAATGTCCTTGTCTGGAGACTAGATTACCCAGAAAACATTTAGACAGAGCTCATCAGGGCCATGGCTCAGGGGCATTTTGAGGGGTTTGGAGAGGAGCAGAAGCACCTGAAACTCCCACCAGAACAGAACTGCTTCATCTGTTTCATTACACTGGAGGCTGTTAGGAGATAACGCCATAGAAAAATTCCACAGGTTAAAAAAAATAGTTTGAAACTGATTGACTTAGAAAATTACTCAGGATCCTTCTTTACTTTATAGATAGGGTTCTGCTATATAACTCAGGCTGGCCTTGAACTCACTAGGTAGCCCAGGCTATGTAGGCTTAAACTCACCATGATCCTCCTGCTTCAGTCCCTGAACTGCTAGAACTACAGGTGTATATCACCACACGGGCTAGGATCCTTCTAGAGATCTATAATTTCAGTTCAGTCCCATTCCAACACCAGCCCTTGAGAATCTTTCTGGAATGCATGTTTGGGGATTGCCATCAACACATGGTTCTTTCAGTGTCAGGGCACGGAGCCACTTCTAGGTTATGACTAATGCACTCCAAAGGCATCAGAATTACCCACACCACCCAGAGGGTGTCAGGAGCAGGTCAGGAAACGGAGGTGCTGATGATGTCTGGGTAAAAGCCTAGGTTAGACATAGCAGATGATGAGAATGATCCCAGCACGTTAGGCTTGTCTGTTCTCTCAAAGGGCCCTGTTGGCTTCTGAAGGCACCTGAACGTTTATGTGTTTGAGCAAGGTGGCAACCTGAGCCACTCGCCCTGGTCTGCACACTGCAGCTTGCGTAGTGAACCTGTATTGGATCTGGCTTTAGTCTGACCCCTTTATAGGGCTTGATTCCTATAAATAGAGCAAGGGCAGTGCAGCAAGGAGCAGGCCAGAGGCCTAGGCAGCAAGTGTATTATTCACTCGTTCTGCACACGAAAGGTATGAAACCAACCTAGCCAGCCCTAAGCAAAGTCCTAGAAGACCCCTCAGGTGTTTCCTCTGCTTCCTCCCTCAGACTTGAGAAGGAGTTTCCCTGTCACACGGGTCTCCAGGGTGTATTTGTTTCATGTCACTCCTCTCAACTCCTCTGAGCCAGGACACCTTGCTTCTTCCTTTGTCCACCATCAGATCCTTTCTCTAGAATTCAAGAATGACATCATAGCAAAAAAGTTTAAAATCTGTTCACATGCAAAGCGGAAGAAACTGTAATTCAGAGAGCTGGGTGCTTGTCCCATGTCACGGAGCTAGGCAGGGTCACACAAGGCAGCAGGGAGGATGCATGTCCCTGACTCACTGCCCTCCAGCCCCTGTCACCACCAGGCCCACTTCTTGTCTATCCTCCTCCTCCTACTCCTTCACATAGCCTTGTCCCAGCAATAACAGTAACCACACTGGCTCCTTTCCCTGCTTTCTTGTCCCCATATTTTTTCCTTCTTGTCCTCTCGGGGTGGGCTACCAGGAATCTGCTGCCTATACCACAGGGAAATGTCTTGCCTGCACCTTCAGAAGACAAGGCTGTGGGAAACGCTACTATTTTTAATAATTTCTCAGAATTTTGCAACTTGTTATTTGTACATCGATCTTAATTTAATCAGGCTACCTGTTCTTGCAGGCTGTGACAGGAAGGAAAGAATGCTGAGCAGATTCCTAGAGTGGAGAGAAAAGAGCAACTTTTCCTGCAGGATGGGAACAAGTGCCAAAGCTCCTAACAGTCTGGCTCTGGCCTGAGTGAGGACAGAGTGGCTGAGGGGCTCTCTGGGCCGGAGGCGTGGCAGTGTGGTGGGTGGGACTCACTTCCCAATTTGAACTCAGCACTCAAGCCACTCCAGGGGAGTCACTGGCACCACGGGTGGGCTGAGCCTCAGAAAGCACAAGAGCACACTCCGAACTGTTTATTACTGAAACAGAGCAAAATGCTATTTAAAGGCAATCAGTTGGAATTGCTTTCAATACATAAATATTTTGGGAAATGATTAGTTCATTTTAATTACTTCACTCACATGGATAACAATATTTTTCGCAAGCAGTGGCTTCTCTAAAGAGGTGTCAGGGTGGCTCCATGCTCTTTCTTTTGAGAAGCCAGCCCCTGTGAGCACAGCGAGGGCCCCCGAAGGTCTGCATGAGCCTCACTGAAGCAGCCGCAGAAGACTATCTGGTTTTCACACACATTCAGCATAAAATCTAATTAGATCTTCAATGTTTAAAGTTGCTCTTCAGCCTGAGACCTCTGTGCCTGGGATAGACCAAAGCTCCACTTGAATCTAAAGCCAGTGACGTGACAGTGTTTCTCCCACCCTAGGTGTTCTGCACTTAAACAAATCAGTAAAAGGCAGACACTTCCCTTTCTCATAATTAGTGATTAAGAAACACACACTCTCTCTCTCCAAAAAGAAGGACTTGCTTGTGGTAAGAATCACATTAGCATACATATTCTTTTGTCGAAACCACTTTGTGGGTTTTATTAACTCAACAAGCTAAGCACAAATACTGTACTTATTAGAAACATAGAGAGCAGATCACATACAAGTGCTGTCAATAAACCACATCACTCAGCAAACAAATTCATTACTATTAATTAGTTAGGAATGAAACCCTTACTTCTGTTAAGGATCTAAGTGTCTAATTTGATATAGTGGGGGGGGAGGATGTCATTTTCTTAATGTCACATATTGATACTTGAAAGTCAAGGTGACAGAAATGATGAAGGTGAATATTAGGATTACAAATATGCTTTGGATGAAAAAGTCACAATCAACTTATTGCTTTCCTCCCCTATTCCATCCCTGCCTCCTTCCCCCATGGCCCCCTCCTACATCCCTCTTTCTTTCTTCCTTTCCTTTCTTCTTCCTTCCTCCTTCTCTTCTGCACCCCCTTGTCCCTGCCCTTTTCTGTCTCTCTTCCTGCTTCCTGTATAGTAACGTTTCCATGAACTGAAGGGCCACATCCACCCACATGTGATCCGTGCTGAGCCTCAGGCTTGGCCTTTTCTGAGCAGTGTCCTTCTTACTCTGAGACGAGAACCTACGTGCTGTTCGACACAGAAAACAAAGGCTGCCTCACTTTCTCAGCCCTAGAATCTCTCCCAGAAGGTGTGTCCAAGTCAACACAAGACAGCAAAGGGTGTGGTGAGGGTCTGACTGTGCAGGTTCCAAACCTAGCGGGGAAATCCTCCATTCCCACTGTCTCGACTCTGAGGCTCAAGTGCCCCAGGCTGGCACCCTGACCTTTGCTCCCAAGGGGAGAGTCAGTATGTACAGCTGTGTGGAGCCAGGACCCAGGTTAGAGAATAGAGCAGCCAAGCCAGGTTTTCAGATGGATCCATGCAATGGATTCTGCAACAGTTCATTTCACATAAATAAGACAAATGTGGCTGATAGTTTTGCTCCCTTTGCTGTATAAAACTGTCCTCAGGGCTCAGTTCCAAACACATAATTGGGAAAGGGAGAATAAAAAAGTGACAGCCATGTGCTCTGATTTGCCCAGAATGTTCTCTCTTGTGCTGCAAATCTGGCATCGTAGGTGTAGAGGGGTCCGCACCTGCGGCTGCGACCTGGTGCCACAGGGACCTTCCTGCGAGTTCTGGAGAACAGCATCTCCTCCTGATCTGGGGACTCTCAGGAGATGCAGACTGCAGTCTCCCCACTGCTAATTGGCTTCCTCAGCCCCCAACTCTGTGTGCACACACCACATCGAAATCGCCCAGCTGGCTCCCCCCCCCCCCCATGCCTCTCTCTTGCCTGATGAAATAAAATCATGAGACTTCAGAAACTTTTATCTCTACTTTTCCTTCTACCTTTGTGTGCCAGGGGTAGGTTTTGTTTTTATACTATTGTATTCTTTGAAATTTTTAGCTTAGACATGCATTCAGTGTCAATGAGGAGCAGTCATTGCACTAGAAAGAAGGTGCAGTCCTTGCTTTTGCAAATCATGTGGAGGTAAAAATCCTACACAAAAACAAATCATTAAAAGGCAATTTCAAAAGGACATTATTAGCGGTGCACACAGACTGCCATGCAAGCCTTTGGGAGAAAATGATTAAAACCTTCACAAGGAGAAAGTGATCTCTGAGCAGAGTTTTGAAGAATGAAAGAGGGATTTTCCAGGTTGAAGATAAAGGCCACTGTGGCTAGTGGGACTCCCAGAGATGAAGTTGTTCAAGGATACGGTCAGACCATGAGAATCACAGTAGAGGGCAGAAGGAAAGAACTCAACAGCAAATGAGATGAAAGTTTGTGAGACTCAGGACACAAGAACCCGTATTGTAGTGTTCAGGGTTCTGTCCTAGCAGAAATGGGGAGCTTGAGGTGTTTTTCTCTGTTTGTTTGAGAGCTGAGCATCATACCTATGACCTTCATACTGAGCTACATCTCTAGCACTTTCTGACATTTTTTTAAAAATTTGAGACAAGTTCTCACTAAGTTACTATGTTGCTAAGGCTGGGCTCAAAATTGCAATCCTCATACCTCAACTTCCTAGTGTGATAGAATTATAGGTATATACGACCACCATACAGGGCTCATGGAAGGTTTTTAACCAGGGTAGAAAGAAGTATTTTTAAAAATACCAAATTCCATAACAAGAGATAAGGAAAAAGCGAATCAGTTTATGGAAGAGGTGAAGAATGCAGATGTTAGGGCTTGTCTCTGGCTGTCCCCTCAAGCCTCATGAGGTTATAGATTGGTGCTGTTTCGGGGTGACTAGATCTAGGGCATGTAATCCTGGGATTGATTCATGGTATGATGTTAGGATTAAGATTGTCCCACTCTCAGTGTGACTGCTACCTAAGTTCAGGTAGCCTGTATAGAGTACAAGAGACAGACAGAGGGCTGGGCTGCTGTTCTTACTGCTTGTCACTTTCTGCTTGCTGCTTTTGCTGGCTTCTGCCTGCTGTGAACTGTTTTTTCTTTGCCATGCTGCCCTGTCTTCAAGCTACCTAACTATGAACTGAAACCACTACAAATTGTGAGCTACAATAAACTTTTCCTCTATTAATTTTGGATGTTGGGTATTTTATATTAGTAACAAGAAAAGTAACTAAGCTTTCTATTGCAGGCAAAATAAGTACAAAGAAGTAAAATGGCATAAGGGATCATAGAAATTTCTCAAGCAGAAAAGATCCCAAAGTTCTGACCAACTGAAACCCTGTCTCCCAATTGTCCTTGAAGGGATTGATTTGGATTTCCTGGCTACATCTACAGACTGGCATTCAGAACCCAAGCCTGACCCTGTAAAAGTATTCCTGAGAGGCTGTGTTTGGCTCAGGCCACACCAGCAGCAGCCGCAGCACGTGTCTTTTTGCACCTGTGGGCATCACCTAGCTTCCACCTCCCTCTGACCCCTCCCAGATCCCTTTCCTGTTCATCAGGGTCCCTCCCATACCTGTGTCTCCCTTGTCCTCCTGCACTAATTGCTGAGATCCTGTGTCCTGAGAAGCTGCTGTTAACAAAAGATAAGGCATTTTACAGGAGGAGGCGATTAAAAAAGGAGATTTTTGTTTTTAAGGAAGATGAAAGAAAGCCCAAGGAGATGTGCATTTGACCCTCCAACATGCTTCCTCAGGCTTCCCTCGGCACTTCTTAAAGGCGCCTCCAAAGGAAGGCTTTATGAATGCAAAATGAAGTCAGTGGCTTGTCTGCTCCAGAAGAAAGGGAAACGGGGCTTTTATATACAATATTTCCTTTATGGCTCGCGCTGCTCCCCGTGCCCCTGTGCTGCTGCTCTGCTTCAGACGCTTGCTTGACCTTCTCAAGGTCACTTCTCTCAGCAGGCCCCCTGTGCCTCTCCCAGGGACCAGCAGAGAAGCTGAAAGGGCTAGGTTTTGTTTTCTGTTCTCCTCAGTCACAGTGAGCCCTTGCCCGGGGGCAGAAACACCTGAAGTTCCCAGCAGGGCGGTCCCAGCCGGCTACTATAGTACTGTGGCACAGCTCTGAGGAAGGAAGCCCAGGGTCGCACCTAGTCTCCAGCTCCAGGGTCGCACCTAGTCTCCAGCTGTCTTCTGCTCACCCCTTTGTACCACAGATACAGGGGAGCCTGGAGGAGAGCAGTAAGGGCAACTTCAGTGGCCAATCTCAATCTCCTCTAGACACTCTCTGCTTCCTTCTCCCTCTCCTGCAGCATCCAATGCTAATGCTTTGCAGTCTTACTCTGCTGCTCTTTGCAGTTAGTGTTTGTTCCTATACCTGTCTGCTCAACACTTGCCGACAGCAGTGATTTCTGGCAAGCTTGTGTGTCTCACTGGTTGGAACCTCGCTCCTCCTCTGGAAGTCCTGAAAGCTTCAGAGGATACAAATGATGTCTAAGTCATTCCTATGTCTGCCACAGCACCTGTCTGGCCCTGCGCTTTGAACAACATCAACACCTGCCACATGCTCATTTATTTCTTTTCTTCCGAGGCTAATTTCTGGGGCATGATGGACATATTTCCTTTGGGATAATGTTGATTCCACCAGAGTAAATCTGTACAAAGGAATGGCCTCACCAACCACTTAAAAAGTAAAGGCACTTGTGTGGTAAGAGAAAATTAATTCCTGCCAAAGCTTCTACAGATGAATCTAGATGTTGGCATGGTGTCTGCACAGCAGAAGGGATTTAGCTGAGACTCTGCAAAAACAGTATTACTAACCAACTTGGCCTTGAGTTATAATCCTCATCGTGGGTTGGAGCAAGAGCCCATTCCATCTCTATGCCCACTGCCCTCCTTAAAGTGGAAAACTGCTTTATACCTAATAAGGGTATGGCAGAGGACTCGCAGCAACCTTCCAGGAAGTGACCCAAAGTGACAATTCTTTTTGCCTCTAAACTGATCATTATCGGGTAGGGAAGCACTAAAATTTTACCTTAATGATCTTCACATCTTCAGGCCTACAGATCTTTCAAGTTCCTTCCCAAATGATACCACCTTCTTCAAGCTTCACCCAAGCTGGGTTTCTTCCCTCTACAGAATTAATTTTCCTTCCGCTTCCAAAGTTCAGGAGCATCACGACTGTCTCTCACGTAGCATCATTTTCTCATGTATGTGATGAGCTTCTTACAAGCAGGGGAGTGGCTTGGCCAACTCATGTGGTAACTGCATGCAAATAAATGGGGAGACAATTCCCACCCACTCTCTCTTTTGGCAGGGAAGGAGGAGAGCACATGCCCCTTAACTGTTCCCGTCTCTCATGAAGTCTATAGAGCAGGGTGACCACATGATTAATAACTGGCTTTTAGTTTAGGATAGGCTTGGAAATGCCCATTAAGGGGGGTACTGAGGCATTGCACATTAATCCTAAACGTTTCCCCTTAAGCCCAAATGAAATAACTAACTGTTGCATAATTCAATAAGAAGCCCTGGCTGGGGGCCGTACTCCTTTTGGAGTAACCAGTGAGTAAGTACCATTCACGAAACTATTAAGTTAATTTAAAATCCTGACAATTGAGCGCCACTCTGGCGAGATAAAAACCATTTATTAAAAGACACAGTTCATTAACCCAGATGCTGCTGGTGTGTTTGCTCAGGGAAAGGGGCAGATCCTGACTTCATCCAGAGTCGTCACGCCCTGCCCAGGACCCAACCATGATCTCATCTGTGAAACCAGGAAGCCCAAGCCCCATCTGAGTGAATGTCCCCGTGTCCTGTCCAGTGGGGACAACTGTGTGGGCCTAGAGCCAAGACTGAAAGCCTGAGCCTGGAGAGGACAAGTTTCTGATGCTTTCTTTCTCTTTTCCAGTCCCCCAACCACTCTGCTTTTCTTCAAGTCTCTTCTTCCCAGGCTTCCTTGCTCTTATCTTCTGGGTTTGAAAAGCATTTTCCATATAAAACGTGCATGTCACCTTTCTGTCCTTACCCCTGGTTTTTTTTTTTTTTTTTAAATTCTGTAGACTAGTTGCTGCTTTAGAATGTTTCATAATTCCACCATGATGCTGCTTTCTAGGGCACTGGACCGTCCTTGTCTAAACACTGATAAGCACAGGCACTTAGGTGGTCAGGCCTGTCTCTGTAACTTTTTTGTTTTATTTTCTGGCCACATTATAGATCTGCTAAAGATGCAAACATGCTGAATCTCATATCAGACCCGCTGCATCACCGAGGTAGGTTCTCTGCTGAGCACGTTGGTGTTTTTCTTCATTTTTCAAATCCAGTCTTAGATCTGGCCTTGAGATCAAGAAAGCCAGCCCTGGCAATGGGCACCAGATTTGATCGTCCATTAGGTTGGGCGAGAGTCTTGGAGTGATTAATATTGGTAGTACTGAATTGTCATCTACTGTTCACTATGCACTGCCTTAAGTCATAAAGAAATAGTGATGATGGAAATCATACCACTGGATTTTGAGGAACTGACAATAGACACATAGACAAACTAACAAGATGCTTTTGGAAAGTTGCAGGTAGTTATAGAGAATGATGTAGGTGAGGACAGGTTAGTTAGTTAGAAAAGGACTCTGTGAGATTCGAATCATGAAGTGCATCCAGCATAGGAAAACATGGGGATAAAAGGACTGAGGGGAGATCCAGGCAGGAGATGTTATAAATGTAATATTTCTGAAACACAATTGAACTTGACAAGTTTGAGAAATAGAAGGACAAATGGAGTTCCTGGGAAGTTAGTGATATATGACAATTACTAAGATAGGACAGAGTTAAAAAGCATAAGTGCTTTGGGGTGTCTTAGAGTTCCCAAAGTGTGGAGATCTTCACTTTAAGTATAAAATATGTTGTACAGGGATAAAATCTGATTTTTTCTTGGAAAATATGTAGGCTGCTATTTGAAGAATGGATTATAGAAGGTACAAAGAAAAGGATAGGTAGGAAGTATGGTAGCAATAAAATTAAATGGGAGTCCACTGCAACAGTATAGGCAAGACACCAGGAGTTCTAGAAGAAGCTATAGGACAAGGGGAATAAATGGAGACTGGAAGTTATTTTGTAGGTAGAACTAACAAGAAATCTGATATATTTGTGTGATATATTTGAGTTAGGGGTGAACAGGGGGATGTACAGAAGTGATTCTTAGGTCTTGGACTTGAGAATATATTTAGAAAAATGGCATTAATTGAGTTAAGGGGGATGAAGGGAAAGCCAGGCTGCAAACGGAGAGCACTAGGATCCATTTCAGACACAGGCATTATCTAACAGTGGATGCAATCTACTCTAAAATGCACAGTTAGATTAATAATGCTGCAAAGGAGTGGAAGACTTTCAACTGCTCATGCCTTTCTAAAGATTTTTGGAATGCCTCCTGCCTCGAGTGGAAGTATATCAAACAATCTTTTCACATACCGTGCTAACAAATTTGTCAATTACGTACATGTTTTCTATTTTAGTCCCCCCAAAACATATGACTGTTATGTTTACAGGAGACTGTGAAATTGTAGTCATTTTATTCCAGAGACAAACACTTGTTTTCCTACTGTCAAATTTACACCTTGCTCTTTCATTTCCATGTGTTTCAGTGCACAGAACTCATTTTGTTTCAATGGTGAGTCACTGTGATTCAGAGAAAAGTATTTTGAAGAGTCTTAAGTGGCAATTAACCCTCACTGCATGTAGTACCAACAATGCATACCACTCAGCTAAGTGACAAAATATGATCAAATGTGTGTGTGTGTGTGTGTGTGTGTGTGTCTGTGCAGGAAATGGCTGCCAAACACATCCACTGTGCAAAGAGGGATTATGCCATTAATTCAAAGTTGCATCCTAATTTCAGACATGTAAAAATGTGACAAAATCTGTGAAATAGAAGGAATGAAATGACATTAAGATATCTTCATACATCTGGACTTCATGGAAAATAATTAGGAGACATAAATTTGACAGCACTAGTATATAAAGGTTACTGGAAACTGTAGTCTTGGATGGGATCTACAGAGAAGTGAAGTAACAGAAGAAATATCTCGGTCCCACTGCCAATCCAGCATACAGAGATCAAAAACTGGTGATGGTGGCAGCACAGAGACAGAAAGGAGTGTTTAGTGAAGTCGAAAGAAAATCAGAAGAGAATGATGCCCAGGAAACCAAGAAGAAAGTTTTCAAAACAGGAAGAAATTGTCAACTACATCAAGTGCAGCTGTGAGGTAGACTGGAAATTGACCAAGACATTTGGCAATAAAAAAGTTGCTGATGACCATAATGAGATCAGTTTCAGTGGAGTGGTATGGACCAATGCCAGGTTAGAGAGGTGAAGAGTGAGAGTTGAAAAACTGAAGACAGTAAATAAAGATCACACAAATGTGTCTATCACTGAAGGTCCAGAGAGGCTGTCGATGTTGTAGTTTCTTTAAAGACAGGAGCAGTTTGTGCACTGATGGAAATGATCCAGAGGAGAAAGGAAAAGTAATGATATAGAAGAAAGAGGAACATAATTGAAGGATTGAACTCCTTGAGGAGAGAGAGGAGAGGCTCCAGAGCACAAATTGAGGAGTCGAACTCTAAAATGAGAAGGGATATTTTTTCCATTATAACGGTAGTGAAGTATAGGCTTCCAAATAAGAGGCAGTGCATTGGGGGTTTTGGTATCCTGAAGAAGATTGCTTCTATTTTCTGAGTGAAACAGGAATCACTCACCACAAATGGGAGAAAGAAGTTTTTGGGAAGTAAAAATTTTGAGCCAGGGGAGAAGATACACACTAGTTATTTCAAAGAAGGAAAAGGGTTCAACCTCTAAGAAAGCATTGTAGCAGGTGGCAGTGTGAAATATTAATTTGCATTATGGTGTTCTGAGAGTTAAAATGACACCATTCTACCTCTTTGTTCCCAAAACAATGTACACTCTCAGGGTTAGGTTCAGGCCAAGTGTGTAGGTGGTTTAAACCAAGCTTGAAGTTTTGCTAGGGAATTACAGCAGAAAGACAGAACCAGAGAGTTGAGAATGTTTTGCAAGAGTGATTGTAAGATGAAAGCATTTGTAAAAAGCAAAGGAAAGAGTGAGATAAGAAGCAGAGTGTAGGTAATGTGCTAGGACCTTTATGTCCCAAATGCACCATTGGTCACTCCACTGAGCCTCTCACTGTTTCATGTGGAGGAGGAAGAGATACCTCTGGTGGGAAGAGGGTGAGTCTACCTGAGACCAGATTGCAAGCACACAGCCTCTTCTCAGGGAACAATGAACGTCCAAGTGGCCTAAAGATCATAGAAACTGGAAGAGTGAACAGAGGACATTGACTAGCTTTTCCTTTTATGCAGTCTAAGCTTTTCCTCCTGCAATTAAATTAGGCCTCACCTTCTTTAGTCTCCAAAGCCTAATGAAGAGCAGCTGCTTATTATCCACATGGAATACCCTTTATTTTAATTGTGAGCTTACAATAAGTCACCCCGTAAATGTCTTTCTTCAGCAGAGCAGCCCTGTTTCCTGTGACAGCCCTCACAGGCCCTATGACATAGACCTTTGATTGTCTGCATTGAGCATCTCCGGGGTACTATAGTAAAAGCTTTAAAAGTTTAATAGGAAATCTTATGAAGGTTCGATAGTACTAATATGACCAGAGGATGTCCCATTCTGCCAATATTTTTGCATTAGATGATATGTTTAAATGTTACTTTTTAGACTCCACTGATCTCTTTGCAGGATTGTGTTCAGTTCTTGGTTATTTCTGGTTATTTTTCAATACTACATGAACATGACTGGATGTACTTTTTGTTGACTTGTGCTGTTTTTCTATACCTCCTATTAATGTAGCTTGCCTGTTATGGTTTAGATTTCAAACATCCCTAAAATGTCTCATGTAGTCTTACGGGGCATTAGGAATGTGATTTGATCATGGGTGTGCTATGCTCAACCAAGGACTGACCATTAATGAATCTGTGGCTCACTGTACTGTTAGGAGGTAAGACCCGGCTGGAAGTGGGTCACTTCAGTCTGGGAAGGTACGTCTCTTTTCTGGCTTCTGCCTTTACTCTCTGACTTCTGGCTGCCTTGAAGTGAGCAAGTTATTCTCTACCAGGACCTTCCACTATGCTGTTTCTACATTGGAGCCTGTGGACCACAGGCTGAAACCACAATAACCTCTCCCTCTTTAGGTGCAGAATATGTTCATCCCAATCCTGGGAAAGGTTACTAATTCACTGTCTGTGATCTGTGCTCACACAACTCTTTGTTTTCTCTTAGTTTCTTGTTTTTCTAAACTTTCACAGTGGAATTTATCTGCCAGATTCCATTTGCCCAACAGGAAACCAAGATCCTCTCACATTTAGTTCTGTTCCTGCCATGAACTTTAGCTCACAGTTTCAGTGCTACTCTGAAGGCTTTAGATGCTTAGGGATCATGTTCCAGTTCCATAAGGGGCATCCAGAAGTAGTAAACTGGAAAGATTTCCTTCAGATATACTTTATGATCAAAATCTTCTTTAATATTCCATAATTCTCCTCACCATTATTTCAGTCAGTCTACTTGATTGTTTAATGCTAGGAGCTTCTTTGGTAACAAGATAAATGGTGACAATGCCAACTGCTGGGTCCCTAGCTGCAGATGCAATAGAGATTTCTGGCTGTGTCCAGCTCTGTCATCAACATCTTGGCAGAAGGCATCTTACTTTTGTGGATTGTAGTGCTCTGAGAGTCATACTGAGATTCTTTCTGGGTATAATGCCAACTATGGAAAGACAGTTGGCAGGAACCAAGTAAAGGGTCTTCATTGATTTTTGTCGATGTGAGCATATGATTTTGCAAAACATGATGTCATTCATGCATACAACAACATGAAATGTGTGTGACATCATAACTATATTGACAAGAGTATATCTACAGTTTAGCAATCATTGTGATCCTTTTTACAGTACTCCATTCATTGAGCATCTTTAGTGTTCAGCAACTTTTACTAGTGTATTCAGAAAGAGAGTGATCGATGGAGATAAGTTCTTTGTTCCTCAAAGAGAAGCAAAAAGGTCATAGAGGAAGTGGACCTAATGTGAGAGGATCCTGGTTTCCTGGCGGGAAAGTGGAGTCTGGAAGATGAACTTCACCGTGAAAAGTTAAAGAAATGAGAAACTAAGAAAAAACAAAGACTTGCATGAGCACACCTCACAGATAGTGTATTAGTAAAATGAGGAGGGAGGCCACTTATTAGGAAAGAACAGTATCCGATTATAGAAACTTAGAAGGCCCAAAGTCAGGCCAAGAGTAAGGAAGAAGAAGGCATATTTTGTTTAGAGCTCAACACAGAGACTTAACAGTGAGAACATGCATCCTAGCTTTTCTAAAATTCCTTCAGCATAGAGGGATTCTCTATGAAAAGAGGGAACTTCTGATTTTCATCTCTATGATCTATCCCAGTCACTACATCCCAGAAAGAAAGGGAGAGATAGCGAGATCTGGGTCTACCATACATTGAAATGTGTACATCTGTTCTGTAATTTAGTAAACCGAATCATCATATTGTTAATAAGGCCAAGCTTGGAAAGAGCAAGTACACTGTTCAAAGTCTATGATGAGTGATAGAATCAGGATGAAAAATAAGATTTTATTGATTCTAAAACAAATTTTAAGATGAATGCTGTAGGAATTTAGAAGAGACATTGGAGAGAAGAGGAGATGATATCCCAATTACCTATTCTTCTACAGTTTTCTCATCCTATAATTTTCAAAGTTGTGTAGGTGCCATTTGTGGCTTCCTTATGCTGTTTGGGTATGGGTGGCATAGCTACATTTTTCACTTTCTCATTATTACAATATGCACCCAACCAATGGTGAGTATATTTATGCTCATTGATCCCATATATAGGTAATTTCAGGATGAATATTATTAAAATGATGTATTTGCACTTTAAAATGTTTGAATATTAACAATCTTATGTGGGCTCTAATATTACCATGATTTAAATATAGGTCTTTTCCTAGTTATGTAAAAGCAGAGCTCATGGTCAAAGGAGGTTGCTGACAGAGTAAGCACATGTAGACTACATCAAAGTGATGCCAGAGTGGAAGTGGTAAAGAGTCGTGCAGTGCTGGTCTCCTTGTCACTGATTACTGATAGTCATAAGATTACAATTAAGACCTGACCACGTGAGGTGTTCTGGTTTATATCTGGATATCCCCCTAAAGCCTCAGGCCCTCATAGGGGGGACATTGAAGTGGTGACAGGATTATGACTGTGTGATGCTTATTACTGGATTAGTCCACTGGTAGGTTTAGATGTTGGTAAGTGAAGCTTGGTAGAAAGAGGTGGTTCACAGGGGGAGTGGCCCCTCTTGCATGTGCTGCTTTCTGCCCACTATCCTATGAACTTTTTCTCCTTTGCCAGGGCCCTCTGCCATGCTGCTTTGCATTGGAATCAGCCAATTATAGACTAAAACCTTTACAAACCATGAGCCCAAAATAAACCTTTCCTCATTTAACTTGTGAGTGTCAGGAATTTTGTACCAGCAATGAGAAAGTAACCAAGACAGATTTTGATACCAGATGTGGGGTCATTGGTGTGACTACCTGACCACATGGTTCAGAAACCTGTAGAACTGACTAGTGGGAAGAATTTGATAAAGTCTGAAGATGCCAGCTGGAGAAATACCTTAGAGTGTTGTTAGCTGAGTTTGATGAGATCAGGTGATTCTGATTGGAGCTCAGAAGTCCAGAATTCTGAGACCAATTCTCTTCCAGTAAAGAGACAGTTCAGGGGTTTCTGTCAGGAAGAAAGACCTCACTGGCAGTTCGTGTGCTCTAGCAGAATATTTGTCTAAATGTTGCTGCTGTCCTGAGACATCATGGGAGACTGAGATTAAGGGCAGTGGACTAATAGACCAGGTGGAAGGAAGTTCAACACAGTCTAATATTGAGGCAGGAAGTGGCTGCTGTTGAATGCTTCTAGCTAACTATGCCTTGAGAGCCAGGCACATGACCTATGGAATGATTTTAAATGTTTTGAGTTTGGCCAGAAAAGAAGCTCTAGGAAAGTTGCAGTTGGTAAAGATGGAGTGGAAGAGAACATCATTGCTGAAAACAATAACATTAAAAATCTAACTACTGGGCCGGAGATTTAGTTCAGTGGTTCTAGTGCCTGCCTTGCAAGCACAAGGCCCTGAGTTCAATCCCAGCAACCACATACAATGCTGGGCGTGGTGACTCATGCCCACCAGCCATCAATACCACACACCACAGTGCTGGGCATGGTGGCTCATGCCTGTAATCCCAGCACTCAGGAGGCAGAGACAGGAGGATTGCTGAGTTCCAGGCTTGCCTGGGCTACATAGTGAGCTCAGGGCCAGCCTGAACTGCAAAGTGAGACCATATCTCAAAAAAGAAAAAAAAAGGGGGTTACCCACTTTCCAGGTCCCCCCTTCTGTCTCTCTTAAAGCAGAAGCTTTCTCTCTCAATAAAATTTTCCTACTCAAACCTCCATCATTCCTAAAATTCATTCTTCGATTTTTAGAGAACATGAACTCGTGTTTCAGGTGGGAGTTAGGCCTTAACTCTCCTGCGTCATATTGGAGGTTCCACCTAGATAACTGCACAGAGACTCAAGGCAGTACGCCTACCTAGGATAACGCATGGAGTCTATCAAGGGCCTTTAGATAGACCCTCTGCAGAGTGACCCTGACTGCTGCTACAACTATGCCCCTCTCCAGCTTGAAGAAGTTAGATAAGTCTTCGCCCATTTGCCCCTCACAGCAGTTCGGGTACCTCTACAGAGGGGGGAATATTATAGGTAGAAAAGCCAGCTAGACATATGTAGGCAGATAGATAGGGCCAGCTCTTGAAAGACTTGCAAACAAGAGGATCCTTCTGAAGGTCAACACCATCAGTGAGAAACTACATTTCCAGATAGCAGTGACAGACAGATCTCATTCTCCCAGGATGGAATGTCAAAATCCGGATCCAGCCCCTCCCTGGAATGCAACAATTGCAAATTCCCCAAACAGTGGGCCAGGACTTTGACCCACCTGGAGGAGTCTCCTGACAAGCAGGACCCTCTAGGGCTCGATTTCTCATTGGACCCTATTCAATCAAAAAGTTGCTGAAGTAGCTATGCTTGTCATTTACCCATTGCTTAGTTACGGTTTGCCCATTTCTTTCAAATCTTATTGGAAGCCCCACTGTACTCATTGGTCAATTGTAACCTGTCTACCTTTTTGAATCTTATTGGTAACCCCCTATTTCAGACCCGCCTCACCTCATGGCTTTGCTCCATAAAAGCCCTCTAAAAAGTGAGGTGGGGGGGTTACCCACTTTCCAGGTCCCCCCTTCTGTCTCTCTTAAGGCAGAAGCTTTCTCTCTCAATAAAATTTTCCTACTCAAAAAAAAAAAAAAAAAAAGAAAAAGAAAAAAAATCTACTATGGCACAATAGAAAATCATGGCCTGGGGGTATCATAGGAAACAGTAGGACCTCAGCTTTTGACAGCTCATAATCACAAAGGTGAAAGATAATAGAGCATCATGCTCTTAAAGGGCTGCCACCTAGAAAATGAAACCTTGTTCCTTAGGATTCAGTTCAGCAAACCCAGTGATCACGTCCTCACAGGTCTCTACAATCACAGGCAAGATATAAGAGCTCAGCTACTATTCCATGTGGCAGCAGGTTTTGGTGTCATCCACACAGTGAAGGTTTTATGTGCCCGCAGAATACAAGAGATGTGAGCCAAGAAGGCTCCCACTCAGATTCCAGAAGAAAGCCAAGGAGGCCAGACATGTGATGTGCCCTGAGAGGTCAGTATGGGTAGCTATGAGTATAAAGCTAAAAGTATAGTAGAGACCCCAGGATATTGGAGAAGTCAGAAATGTGGATCATCTGAGGAAAGCCACAAAGAGGAAGTACACTAGCTCAAAACAGAGGCCATGAGAGATATAACCACCAGCACTGCCATAGGGGTGGGGCCACCCAAGTCATTTGAAGGTCACATTTTTCTACAGATTGTCCTAGGTTCTGGACCTGGAACTAAGAGATCTAATGCTTGTGTTGCCATATTTCAGTCTTACTTTGATCACTTTCCTTTTTATACCCTTATTTCTACCTTTTGGAGTGGGAATGTTCACCCTTTGCCATTCATTGTGTGTTGGAAGTATTTAACTTTCTTTTCATTTTTACAGGGACTCACAGCTAAACTCTAAGAGGTACCTTAAATTTCAGAGGAAACTTTTGACTTTGGCCATTCCTGTAATGCCAAAACTGTTAGGACTTTTGAACCACTTAGAGCTGCACTAAATGCATTTACATAAAGGTACACACATGAGCCTTTTAAGGTTCAGGAGCAGAATGTTATAGTTTATATGTAGATGTCCTCTCAATGCCTCATGCATGTCCATAGGTGGAGATTTTGGGAGGTGACTAGATCATGAGTGTGTCATACTCATCACTGGGTTATATATCATGGAGATATTTCATAGAGTTAGTTCACTGGTGGGTTAATGACTGACTGTGATATTGGGAAGTAAAACCTGGAGGGAAGAAGTGAGTTGTGGTGGATGTGACCTGGAAAGGTGTTATGTAACCCTCCTCCTCCCTCAATCACTTGTTTTTCTTTTTCCTATCATGCCCCAAGCTGTTTCTCCTCTGTCATGCCCCTCTGCCATGCTTCCCTGTCTTGAAATTAGCTGACTATGGACTGACACTTCCACAGACTGTAGCCAAAATAAGCCTCTCCTCCATTTACTTGTGGGTACTGGATATTTTGTCCCAGATACAAGAAAATAACTAAGACATGCAGAAAATGACCTGCCTCAGTACAACCTTTCTTAAACTACTGGAGACATGAGAGAAAAAGGCCCTGTGTGTCAAAGAAAGAGTATAGGGTTGGTAGTCTCACTCCCAGCCCTCAAATCCCTGCTTCTCATTTGATTTTTGTGTGAATGGAAGTTCTCTTCAAATTTATCATCTACAAACTACTAGTAAATGCAGCATTCACTTTGCAACAATGTTGTTAAAAATAACAGAAACCCTACATATATTGCATTAAGGATGGCTGAGCTGGCAATAGGCAGTCAGCAAATGGAAATTACTGTTCTTGGTTAAGATTATCCTCCCCAGTTCCAAAGCTCTGAATCTGTATGTGAAACTCATGCAGCTGCTTTCAGTTCTCAATATGTGGAACAGTTGCTTCATCTCTCCTCAACCATGCTAGCTAATAAGTTGAGGGGAACAGGAACAGTTTAAGGGAGACAACTGTAGTCCTACAGATGTAGTCCTAGCTTGGAATGAATGCAGTGGAAGAAAACTAAAGCAACATTCTTTCTAAAGAACAGTGAAGTCTTGAGATGAAAGGGGAAGAGGAGTATATGGAAAGCTGAGGGCCCATCTCTGTGGGGGCATTGTCACTTGTTTGCTTCTTGCTTATAGTGAGTTCTCATACAGCTCATAAATAACTGTGGATGTTACTGTGTTTAATACACATTATTTAGGAGTGCTATGGAATTTATGGTAGTTTTTATTGTAATTTTTCATTCATCATTAGGTGCTAAAAATGAAATTATTTTTATGTGGGCACTGTTAAATTCTTTATTTAGAAATTCTGAGAATAACCATGGAATGGAAGACATGTAAAAGCCAAAACAAAAGACTTGACTTTTTTTTTTTTTTTTTGAGACAGGGTCTCGCTTTGTATTTCAGGCTGGCTCTGAGCTCACTATGTAGCCCAGGCAAGCCTGGAACTCAGCAATACACCTGTCTCTGCCTCCCGAGTGCTGGGATGACAGGCATGAGCCACCACGCCTGGCACTGTGGTATGTGGTATTGATGGCTGGTGGGTGTGAGTCTCTACCCCCAGCATTGTATGTGGTTACTGGGGATCAAACTCAGGACCTTGTGCTTGCGAGGCAGGCGCTGGAACCTCTGAGCTAACCCTCCGGCCCAAGACTTGACTTTTTACCTCACAGCTGGCGTTCTAACTATCCACAGGGGCCCAGAGTCACTTTGCTTCTCTGTGTCTCAATTTCCCTGGGAAAAACTAGTGAATCTATAGTAACCAGATTTTTTAGTATCTGGTCTAAAGAAACAATCATAAAACTAGAATAAAACCATAATCATGAAGATAATCACAGACATGTTATTTATAACAGCAAATATTAGAACAACATAAATGTCCAAACATAGGGTAATAGTATTGTACATCTATGTGATATAATATAATGAAACCAATTAAAATTATGTTCACTAATACTATGTAATGACATGGAAAATTGGCTCTGATCTATTCTTAAAAGAAAAAATGAGATATAAATGATATGATTGTAACCAGATAATAAAAACCATGGCAGAGAATAAGAAAAGATGGAAAGAAATGCATTAAATATAATTGTGCATGAGTGACTTTAAATCTTTTAAAGCTACTTCTGTATGGTTTCCAAATTATATTTAATAAAGATACATTATTTAAACTAAACAAAATACATCAATAATAATCAGCTTAGAGTGTTGGGTTAAATGGTTTCCAAAGCCCTTCAGGTCTAAATTCCAACTAGAGTCATGAAGATTTAAGGATATAATAGATTTGTGAAAGCCCTTTCAAATATATACAGTGTTACATGATTATAAGGTCTTATTGCTATTAACTTGGTACTAAGCACAAATCCACTACTAAAGGAAAGCACCAGATGAGAAAGGCTGACAACTGATATTCATTCACTGTTAGAGTTCTTTTTTGACCAGAATATTCTTGATGCAACCTTTGGAAGAATGACTTTTACAAAGCTTTTGACATGCAGTCCTCTCTGCCCTTTGCGCTGACATAATTGTCAAGCAGCTTTTATTGCATTCTCAAGTGAAGGGTGTAACAGATGGTCAAAGCCCAGCTTGGGGACCTGTGTCTACTTGGAGTATTGGCAATGCTTTTCAGGAAACAAGGTTGATGGATACAGTTGTCCCTGTAAGATCCAGGGGAGGGTAGAAAGACTCAAAAGAAAAGAAATAGCCTATAGAAAGCCCTGAGGAAGCCCATCAGTATATCCTAATGCCAGGGAAGAGCTGGACACAACAAGGAAGCAGCCTAGGAAAGGAGATTTTTATCTCTCGTCATAGGTCATTTGTTACATTTTATGCTAGAAGAAGAGCAATGCTATGGTGCTGTGGTTTTGTAAATGTCCTTCAAACTAAAAGGGTTGGGTACCAGCCTGTGGTGCCATTGGGAAGCAGTGGAACTTTAAAGAGGAGGGCCCTACTGGGAGGAAGTTAGGCCCTTGGAGTGTGGCTGGGAAGGGGACACTGAGACTCAGCCCTTTCCTCTCACTCTCTGATCTCCAGCTGCTAAGAGGAGATAGGTCTCTCCACCCATATGCTGCTACCACAAAGTACCTTTCCATGAGCCCAAAGGGAGTAAGGAAAAACAAACCATAAATGGAAACTTCCAAAACTCTGGGCCAAAATAAACCTTTCTACTTTCAAGTTGATTGTCTCAGACATTTTGTTACAATGATGGAAACATGACTAACTCACAGGTGATGACTTCATTTCACTCAAAGTACATCAACCTCAACGCCACCCAAGGAAAGCTGAGGAAGTGATCAAAGCAAATTAAGCACTACAAAATTAGAAGCTGGACTTAAATTTAGGAGGTGTAGGTTTGACTCTTGTCCCTGTAATTTATAAATGCAATACACAAGGGATTGACCACATAACCTCTTTGAATTTCCATTTACTCACTCATAAAATGAGGTTAACTACCATAGAGTATTTAAAAAAGATTATATGATATAATAGATGAGGTACCTGGTACCTAGTGGCCCCTGAAGGATCATTTCAGTTTAATATATAGATAGCCTCAAAAATAAATTCAAATACATGGTTTGAGCACAAAATTGGGTGGTGTTAAAAAACTCAAATTATCAAAATGAATTAAAATACATTTTCTGCTTACTTCACCTATTTACATTTGTTTTGTTAGAGCTCCAAACTGAGCACATTGCTTGATGAAATAAAATTTCAGAGCTCAGCTGGTCAAAGGGGCAAGTTTTTCCCAGGTAGGTCGGAGTAACTGTTATTGTCCCTTGGGAAAACTCATAGATGAGCAATAAAATCACAGAATTTATTGTGTCAGTCACTCTTAAAAATATGAAAACTGTAAGAGAAACTAAACTCTGAGAGGTGAAGTTAGGTGCTCAGGGCTGCACATAGTTGGTGTTCAAATTTATGTTTGACATTCCCAAGTTTCGCTACATATATTTTGATGATTAGAAATACACATATCTGGCTGAGAAATGGGATGTAAATGTCAGCAGACACAGAGACTGAAAGGCACACACTTGCCGAGTAAGGAGTCTGCATGGGTACCAGTTCAGTGGGAAGTCACAATAAGCGCAGGAAATTGACAGAGACAGGCAGAAATGGATGCACACCCTGACATCTTGCATTGACCAATCAGTTAGAACGGTCTAGTACACTTTCAGCCCCACTCAGTCTTTATAGATGTGATCTTTTTAGTTAAGCTATGGCTCCGATTTTCTAGATGAGGGGAGGTTAAATGTTTTGCCCAAAGTTTCACAGCCCGTTGACAGCAGAAATGAAGCAAGTGGCTGCTGTCCCAACGGAACCAAAGAATTCTTTCTCCAGCCCCTTTTGCCTGTGGCTCTGGATATAATTCGGAGCACTGGAGAACCATAGGAACTGTTCAGCCTCCGCTTACCTCTGGAATGCATTATGCTCGGTCACTTTTAGAAGCTACAAAGCCGCCTCCAGATCCTGGTCTTAGACAGTGATTCAGGAACTTCTCACAGCATGTTGCTTCCGCCCAGGGATTCCAAGAACTTCAGAGTGTAAAGTTCAATTCCCCAGGACTTTAAGCCATTGGGCACTTTTTTAAAAAAGATAAATACAGGCAACCAAAGAGCAAACTGGGTTGACATCTGGTAGTGGGGATGAGATGTGGAGTACAAAGGAAAAGAGAAAATCACCCAGACTTTATCAACTCCACCAGCCGTTCCCCTGTGGGCAGCATGGGGACACTAGCCACTTCCCCTTTACAGTTTTAACTAAAAGGAGCATTACAGAGGTGAATTAACATTTTAAAAGAATGTAAAAACTCAGAGCTGTTCTAATGATGATTAATGGAGAGCTATAAGAGGGCCATGACCTGCTAGTGTCATTAAATGGATTGGCAGGTTTCTGAGCATTAATTATAAATAGCCACAGGAGTTCTCCTGCTTAACAGAAAGATGATAAATCCATGTCGCTGGGAGAACAGAAGAAAGGAAAGCAAAGTGGGGGAAAAGTTTGCATGTGAGCATTTCTCTGTGTGTGGTGGGGAGCAAGACAGTGTGAGAGCTTGGGGAATGAGATAAATGATAAATTAGACCCTGCCAGTCAATCACATTTTCTAAATGTTTTATGTCCCAAAAGCTGTAAAAGCAATATTCCTCTCTGCCCTTATTGGAACCATTTCTGTACAGCAATCACATCAGTTTCCTTGGGGATTTCAACCGAGATGTGCTTTGCCTTTTCTTTTTTATATTTACTTTCTAGCCCACAACCAAGGAAGGGGCAGAGTCCGCATACAAATGGGCAGGAGAAAGGCCCAGTGAGGGGCATGGCAGGTGGCAAGAATGAGAGATACTAACAGGCACAGCATGTGGAGGGAGCCCAGGCTCCTGCTGCCACTGTGTAAAGCAAACAGCAGAGGAGCTTCCATTTCCTGTACCTGGATGGCTTTGGAGGAAGCTCCAGTGGCTGTCACTGTAGCCCACTGACAATTTTTATGACTCCAGAGCCTAGAAGCATCAGCAGGGCAAGGCTTGATGGTTATTGTTTCATCCCTGGCTGCATCCAGAGAATGGAGCAGTACGTAGGATTAGGAGCTGTATATGTTTGTTGAGTGAAGGTAAGTAGATGGATTGATCCAGCAGTACGTAGGATTAGGAGCACCCTGTATATGTTTGTTGAGTGAAGGTAAGTAGTGAAGGTAAGAATGCATGTAGTTCTTGTTCCAGAAGCTGAGTGACTTGGTCCCTCAGAATCTCTGGGTAGATGGACATGCAGATTTCGAGCATAGACCCTTACGCAGCCTCTCCAGCCTGGGTGGCCTCCATTGGCTCTGAAGTGATACAACACTTGGCTTCTCTCAGTCTTCTCTTTCACATTCACTCGGATACCTCACATTTCAAAGCCAGAAGGCAATTTTCCAATGAGAATTCAAAGAAGTTCAAAGGCCAACACAGACTCCCTCCCAGCCTTCTTCCTGTTGCACCTTGGCCTCTGTCCTTCTCTCCTTGACTTCTCAACAGATGCCCAAGCAAACCCAGCCTATAGGTAGGACTGGCATCAGGTGAGAGGCTGGCATCCATGGGTGGGTGACTTTCTCTGGAAGATCCTCCACAGACCACAAGATTGCCTTGGGGAGTAGCCAGTGGTGGAGAAGAGATGAGGAAGAAGGCCGGGACAGAGGAGACAGAAAGGGAGATCAGGGAAGCAGCAATGGCAGGAGGACGCTCCAAGCCAAGATGTGCAGTGATGGATACTCTAGGACCATGTTGTGTTTTTTGTGCATCATTCTTTTCAAGACTTTCCACTGCAAGTCATTATTTCAGCTGATTGGAAAACGGTGTTGAAAGACCTGCTTCTCTGGTACCATTCGCTTCATATCCTATTAGTTGCAATACAATTACAGAGAATACATCAATTCCTGGCCTGCCTGCTGCTGCTGCCAGAGCCGCCTATTAAAAAGCGGCCTTATTAATGGAATTGTACATCTAGGATTAATCGGCTTGCTTTGGCCATTTACATTTCTCATTCCACAAGCACTTTTGTTTGCTTAATAGGCTGAAGGAGGTAGGAAATGACACAACAAAAGCCTCTCCCAATTGCCACGCATATCACTGGTGGATTTAATATCCCCTTCGTCCTTTCATCCTGAAGTGCTGCACAGGGATAAGATCTGGCGCATGCCACCAGGGGAAAGTGGAGAGGCAGCTACACAGTGATTGGTAGGAAGCAGGGAGGAAGGAGGGGGTGGAGAGAGAAGCGTGGGCCCAGCAAAGTCTGCGCTTCACAGCAAGAGCCAAGCCCCTGAGCTCTGCTCGGTCTGAGAACTACACAGAATGGAGAAGCTGGTGGGGACAAGGTCCCAAGAAAACAAGTGACCTGAGGAGGACCAGGGAGAACGTGAACCGGATGGATCTAATTTCCCTTCAGCCACGAACAGATTCTGAGACTCTGCCTTTGCTGAGGCTGAGCTGGCAATCTGGCGGGGCTCCCCTGATATCCACTTGCTTCTCCATCATTTCCACTTGTAATTTGGAATTAGTAAGTTCCAAGTGGTTCTGCTACTGGGAAAAGTGGAGCACAGTCTGACAAGAGGGAAAGCATGTGTGGGAGGTAAAGAAAACTTCAGGTCTATTGGCTTTCTTTGTTTTCTTCATGGGATGGATGCTTTACACCTCACAGTTTTGGGGTTTCCTGAGAATTTAGAAAGGAAAGTGGAAAGCATCATGCCAGACGGCTTAACACACTAGACTGACAGGCGGCAGTCTCTGCAGCAGTAATCTGCCTAAGGGAGAAGGTTACAGAAAGAAAGAGCCCATCCCGTAGAATACAACCAGCACACATTAGTTAATCCCCAACTACTGGTGGGTGGTGGTTGAACGTAGGTAAAAGGAAGTTAAGGGTGCTCCAGGCCCATCCTCCTCTATACTGACACTCTGTAGAGTGGGGCGCAATATCCATGACCATACACATGCATTCATTCACCCCTTCATTCAAGAGAATGAATCCCATATTGGCACAAAGGGCATTCCTGGAATAGTAGAGAGGCAGAGACACCCCAGGAGAAACTGCTCAGTTAACAGTTCTTGGGCCTTTGCCTCCAACTCTGACCTCACGGAAATGCAGCTCTCCCAACCTCTAGGGCAATATAGAATTTAGAAGGAGGACGGCATGTATCTTCTGCCCCTAGATAAAATTTCATCATTAAAGGGCTAAGCCTCCTGCCTGGAGAGGAACAGAAAGTAGGATTCTGGTGCTCAAGAGTGACCCAAGCAGCCACTTGCCCATCAGCGTGTTCTATCTTCTCTTCCACCTGCTCCTACAGGCATTCCTTAATTCACACTCTTAGAAAATGATGCTTTATCAACTTTACTTCTCTCTTTTCCCTATTCCCGCCTATAAATCAAGAAGGTCTCTGTGGGTTAGAAGTGACAGAAAGCTGAGCCTCTGGAGCCCAAACCCCTTTCCAGCTGATGGGAGGGGTGTTGCGGTTACATGAAGGGCTCAGACCCTGGGCTGATGTCTCTTTGGGCGCAGTCTCCATGTAACTTGAAGTGCTGTAATACAGTATGACTTCTCTCTTTAATGGAATTTTTCTAGACCAATAGGAAAAAAAAAAAGATTCCATTAACCATACTACAAAGGCCATTACTTATTAGTATTTTATAACAGTGGCAAAACATTTCTTGAATCTAATTATTGCTGACAAATATGAAAATTGAAATCAAAGTTAAATTTTCAGCTACGGCGCCTCAGATGTTAGCCTTCTCTGACTCCAAAGATCGCATCAACACATTCATGTCTTCAGTGGTCTCTGCAGAAGATTGGTTATTTTCCCTCTCCCCTGACACTGCCCTCTTTCCTCCCTAGGGCCCCATTCCCTCCCTAGCTTGGACCCTATATATTTTGAAGCATTAAATCTGACATATTCATCTCTGTAGCCTGCACTAGGTAACTAACTTTAGGTTTACCTGTCAGGGATGCAGAAATCAGCTGAGCAGGGTGCTGGAGAAGCTACTTCTGTGTCCCCAGCCTCGCCTCTACCCCAATCCTAGCTTTTTTTTTTTTTTTTTTGCAGATAAAAGTCATCTGACTGATTTCAAATTCCTCCTGATATCAGGACAGAGGGAAAAAAAAAAGGACTCGTCAACACCTTTCTTTCTTTTCCCCTATTAAGCATACTGTAAAAATCAATCCCTTTTGTCACTTCACTCTGCTTGCGAGAATGTTTAATGGATGTCAAGGGAGCTAATGATCGCTGGTAGAAAATTCATTTTAGATTTGCTATTTATAAAGTACTCAGTACTCAGGTGGGAAATTAACATGAGGCAGAGTCGGGTGGGGTGGGGGAGGGCTGGTGGTAATAGAACTGGGCCTAGCAAGGCTGTTGCTTGGTGTAGGTGGCACCCATGGTGTCCTGGGGGCCAGGATCACTGCTGCAGAGAGGTCGCTTGGAACGGTACAATAGGTAGGCACAGGAATCCCAGGGAGATTGACCTTTCTGAGATAAAATTTTCTCTGCAATTAGGTAGTATCTACAACACCAACCTTATAAGGTTGTGGAAAGGATTAAATAGAAGATCAGACATAAAATATTTACCAGTGCCTGGCACATATTACCAGCACATGTACAACAAATATTAAAGGTCTTTCCTCACAGCACCATGTTACCTGAAGACTGTGACCAGGTTGATTAGTGGTGATGTACTCAGGATCTCAGCCAGGCTCAGTGCTGGAGGTACACACTACCCGACCCCAGTGGGGACCCTGGGAGCTCACTGCCTACTACCTGCAGCCTCCAGGAGCTCCAATCAGCTAGTGGTTCGCAAACTGGAGCAGGAACCAGAGACACTCAGATGTTTCTCCATGCACATACTGAGTCCACCCAAGGATTTCAGAGTGAACAGGTTTCTGCTAGGCCCCCAATCTGCTGTGTAATCAGAAGTGACATCGTTATGGCTGGCTAGCAGCCACACTTTGAGAACCATGGAAATAGACAGACAACTGAACTGTCTCCTGAAATGCTAGTGAGTACCACTGATTTTCAGGCTGTGACCATTCTTTCTAACCAGACCTCTCAGATGAAACAAATCTTCCTCACCTCCCCACCAAGACCACCTCCTGACTCCACGAGAAGACTCAGAAATTTGGAGCAAGTCATTGAAAGCCACCCAATTACTTCTTAAATTTTCTATCACTTACTGAAGCAGCAAGTGCTGAAATCAATTTTCTGGTTTCTTCAATACGCACCCAAGTCTCAGTTCCCCTCTGATTCTAGGTAGTTGCTTCCTCACGTGCTCAGAAGGATCAACTTGGTGGCCCCCCAAGTCTCAGTCCCATGAGGGTCCCCAAACTAGCAAACTGTGGGGGTACCCCTCACCCTTCTGCTGGTTTATCCTCTTCCTGAGGTTCCCTGGATGCTTCTCTGTTATATTTGGATTAACTGCAAATCTCTTTTGATTACTCACTCTCTGTTGAAACAGACAACCTGTTGCCACGTGTTTGATTACTGAAACCCAGGGGAGATCCTATTTGTAATGCAGCCAGTTACAGTACACTCAGCTTCACACACAGCCACTGAGCTGCTAATTCATTGTCTAAGAAGTTGCTTTTCAGTTTCTGATTTTTCAATAATAGGCTTCTCATGAAGCTCTTAAGCTTCAGAAATAAGCTGAAAACTGCTTTTCCAGTCATTTACATAAACACAAGTGGATCAGGAGGAGGGAAAAGAAAGGGAAGAATTCTACATGTTATTCCTGGAACTCTGGAAGCCCAATGACTAAGCACATCAAGGCCACGGGTGCAGGAAAGCACAGCCGGAAGGACTGCAGTTCGCAGAATACCTGACAGGAGGGGCCACGGCACATCCCGAAATTCCTCCTGATGTTCAGGCTGCCGCCTTGCTGAGGCCTTGCAGATCCTGGGCTTCAGACAATTGTTCTGCCAGCGAGCTACGCCCTCTGGTGTAGCTCCTCTGGTTGGGAAGCTCGTCACTGTCTCCTGGGCACAGCACTGAGGTCTGGTCCCTCCCTTTCAGGTAAGGGGGTGCTGCAGGAAGGCCGTCCAGCAGTGGGGCGCCAGAGAGAGGGACAGCCCAGTCTCCACGAGCATTGCTGTGTAAGTCTTCTCAGCACTGTGTGGACTCAATCTGCCCCATTCCAGGGAGTCAGTTACTAGAACCAGGCAAGATCTTGATGGTACACGAGTTACGTTCCACTACCACCTCACTTCTTTGTCTCTATACAGTATTCTCTCTCTGTACATCTCATTCTATCTTTGTCTCCCCCCCATCTCTTTGTCTCCTTTTACAAATACACACCTTACAAAGAGAAAAAAAAATCAGCCAGAAATAATGACAGCCATTTCTTTTCTTTCCTGTAAAATCAGATACATCCCTGTTAAAAAGTAAACCTATAGACTATTAAAACTCATTTTTCTCCTTTAAACTCTGATTCTCCTTGGGGTATTTTCCTTATGTACCTAATATCTGTGAATCAGATGCCAGACAAAAATAAAAATAAAACCCAAGAAGCTCAATTCATTTCAAATTTCAAAAATTAACAAATAATTTTCAGTATAAGTATGCACCATGTAAAATGTAAAAAGCCTATGGCTTATTTGGAATTTAAATTGATCGAGTATTCAGGATTTCTATTAGCAGAATGTGGCTGCACTAGCAAAAAGGAATTAGCGTTTTGTACTCGGAAGTGCTTGTATCACTGCTGATCTGCTTTGCAAAGGGTTGCTTCTTGTTCGCACGGAGTGAAGGAGTTCTCCCAAGAGTAGCTTGTCATCAGAAGTAAGTCTGGTCCCTGAATCTTTGTGGTTTCCTGTCTTAGCATGGAATCTTTCTCTCACATGGTCTCACAGCATGATATCATCTTCCATGATGTAATCAGCCAAGGGAACCTCAGGAGATCTGGGCTTTCAGTCTCCACACTCTGAGGTAAATAAGCCTGTCATTTATAAATTATCCAGCCTCAGGTATTTTGTCACAGCAACAGAAAATAGACTAATACAGTAGGATCATAACTTCTGGTTTATCTTAACCCTAACTAACCAACCCAATAAATGCTTCCTCCATTTGTGCCTCACATGTCTCAAAATTCAGTGTAAATGCTGCTTGGAGCTCTGATTTCTGGGATCCAGTATCATGCTTTCTGCTTCAGAGGCCATTCTTGGAGATCCATGGTCTAACAACATTGTGCAACAGAATCCTTTCTGTATTTCCTAGGGCAGATTAGAAATAGCCTTGCCTATGAAGACTAAGCATTAAATGGTGTGCATGGGGGGCTGAGTAAGTTTCAAAAATACTTTTGTTTTTCCCAGTCTTTTAAGTTCCTTTCCTGGCCTTACTATTCTACAACTTCTGATCTTAGGATGTCCCAATCCTGCAGAAGAAAACACTCCCCACAGACCACAGTGTGTGTAAAGGCACTGTGCTCTTCAGGGCATCATTTAGGGTCAGTGGAGCTGCAGAGCAAGGCAGAAAAGGTTGAAGACATGAACAACTGCTCGTTCAGGAACTTACAACTTTGGTTTTTTAAGAGTCCACGAATACGTTTCAACTTAGTGTAAAAACAGTATTCCAAGGAAGTAAAACTACCTCACTTTACAGATGAAGAAGATAAAACTTTGGGAAATGTATCAGTTGGTTTTCATGTTACTGAGACAAAATATCTGACACTACAACTCACAGGAGGATGCATTTATATGTCTATGGTTTCAGTAGCTGCTTGGTTGGCTCCAAAGCAAAAGTGTCATGATCGAAGGGCGTGGTGGAGCTGAGCCCTTCACTTCAGGGCATCTGGGAAGCACTGCTCAGAGCAGGAGCACTAGCCTACATAGGCACATGAAGTACTCCTTGCAGCTGGGGCACACCTCTCAAGGGCACTTTTGGCTAGGAATGCCAATATGATAACCATTCAGGAGCACAGAACTCACATTCTTCCACTGGGCCAGGAACCTTTTCTTCAAGTCAAGTGGACAATGAAGATCATTTGGCACACAGGAAAAAAACATCCTAATTCCTAAAGTTAGAACTAGTGATAGGAGCAGGATAAGGACAGGGTTTTTGGTTGGTTTGTGTATCAGGAAATGTATGTCCTATGGATATGTTCTGTGAGCTGTAAAGGTCAGAATGCATGTATGATTTCTTAGAGAGTTAATGGAGGAAGGGAACAGGCAAGGAGCACTGAACATGTTTGGAAAGTGGTCATAAATGGCAGAACCATAAATAGGAAGGTGGTGGGAACAGGTCATACTATATTTAAAATCTAGAGAAGTAAGAATGGTGGGCTATGCCTGGTTAATACTCATGGGCTCCTTCTGGTTGGTGAGTCAGCTCTCTCTTACACAAGGGGAAGTGTCTCAGTGCATTTGTCCTGTTTTCAAAACCAACCTGTGCATATCTTGGTAGACACAGTGATTTCCACAGGCATGTATGCAGACAAATACTGTTTTCTCTACATTACATTCAGAAAAAAATACAAACTGTTAACATTGGCTTCTTTTTCCTGTCCCAAACTTGAAAATTGACTTGTGTCCTTGCTAAAGCCAAGGGCAACTAGAATCTCTTATTTTGTTGTATTTTTCTTTATTGTAGTAAAATACGCAGACCATGTGGTTAATCACTTTAACCACCATCAAGCATATAATTTAGTGTCATTTAATACATTTATAATATTGTATAGTCACCATTAGTATTCATTTCTAAAACTTTCTCATCATGCTAAACAGAAAGTCTTTATCAATTAAATAACACATTCCCACTCCCTTCTTCCTACCAGGCCCGGATGAAATCTCTGAATTTGCTTATTCTAGATGTAATTTGAATCATATTCTATCCTTTCAAGTGCAGCTTTATTTCCCCTGACATAATGTTTCTGAGGTAAAATGTTGGAATTTCCTTCCTTTTTAAAGTCAAGTGATATTCCAGTGTGTGTGTGTGTGTGTGTGTGTGTGTGTGTGCATGCATGTGTGTTATGTGTGCATCTGTGTGTGAGATTTTGTTTCATCTATTCATCTATCAAGATTCTTTGGATTTTTCTAGCTTCAGGCTCTCATGTGTAATACGGCTATGAACACTGATACATGCTGTTAGAGTCCAGGAATGGAGTTGTTGGATCACATGGAAAGACTATGTTCTGATTTTGGAGAAATCACATTATTTCCACAATGTTTGTCTCACTTTACTTTCTCGACAGTAATGTACCAGGATTCTGATTTAACCACCTCTCTGCCATTCTCATTCTTTTATAACAGACCTCTTGTGGGAGAGAAGTATTACTTTATTGTGTCTTTCATGTTTCCTTAATTACTAGTCATGTTAAAAATTCATTGTTAGATGCCACTATGAAGGTGACAATGTGTGGGAAACAGGGGAAAGGAATGTAACTAGAACCTACACATTAGGTTTTAGTCTCCTGTGAGTTGATGACACACAGCAAAATAATTAATAATTAGGCAGAAAGAGGCTTAAAGAAGCTGAGCCTGAGTCTCATCCACGCTACTCTGGGTAGCAAAAGACCCCAAACCCCCCAGACTGCCACACTTTTATTCAGAACTCTAGAGTAACAAAATGTAACAAAGACACAGCAATGGCATAGCTCTTTCCTGAAGCATCATAGCATGAGTGAGAATCCTTGTTACCAAAGGTGAAGGTGAGTTGAGTCCAAAGTCCTTAGGCAGGAAGAGCTGGTCAGTTTCAACCTCCCAATTATTTCTTCCAAACAGGATTGTTTGCAACATAGTTAAGTCCGAAGTCCTCTGCAGGCAGGACGGCCTGGTCAGTCTCAAACTCCTAATTATTTCTCCCAAACAGGATTGTTCCCAACAAGTGTCTTAACCATGTGCATCCTATGGGCCAAAGGCCTCTTTCACTCTTCCTCAGGGCAAAGTTGATCTTCTCTTCTTTCGTATAACACAGCAGCATCTCAGTATTACCTGCACCTTTCCACAGAGAACAGTGCTATGGATGTTGCCATCCCACGTGGGAATATTTTCTACACTCTCCTCATCTAGGTGGGATGATGCGACCGAATTCCAGCTGAGTAGGTACAAGCGAGCATGTGTGGAAGTGTCCAGGAGCCTTCTCCAGCATAGCATAGCTGTACCTTCTGACCTGGTTTCATCTTGTCTCTTGCCTGTGCCTGGGCCCCACATGCTGCTACATCAGACCAAAGAGTCAAACCCACAGAGAGTAGATTCAAGTGGTACAAAGGCCTGGAACCCTAAGTTTTAGGAACAGCTTACATCATCAACCAGAAGATGTGAGTACTTTATAACCAAAGGGACACAGTCTATCTTATTTAAGATACTTTTACTGTACAAACCCTGAATTCAATTATAACAGATATTCTCACACAGCTCCCCTTCCTGTCTTGAGTGATAGAACATGTCTTTCAGACTCATTCTCATGCTTGTGTAGAGCCCAGGCTGCCCAGCCTGCAGCCTCATCCTTGCCAGATCTCTGGAGCCAACATCTAAACTTTAGGTCCTGCAACCCCCACCAACCCTCACCACCAGTGGTCAGGCCAGTCTTTCCCATCGGATAAAAGCAAAACAAATCCTCTTGAATTGTATTCTCACTAATTTCTTCTTTGACTTTTTCTTTTATTTGTAATAGAAAATGACTTAAAATAATTATCTCTATTTTCTCTGTGGCTCTTCCCAAAGAACTGTTCTTCCCTAGGGGACGGAATATATTCTTGTGACTAAACATGGTATAATCTTGATCCTTTAGGAACACCTGCTACTTCTTGACTTCAGGAAACTGACACCCTTTGACCTGGACAGTGTCATGTGTGCCTAATTTTCCTCTATCATTTTGGCCACTTTGTCAATCTGTTTCACCAGACTCTTCTCTTAGATTTTATATCCCAGTTTTTGCTCTCAATTCTATCCAGCACTTTCTACTCTCTCCCTGGGTAACTAATTTCATGTATGTTGGAGACATTGTTCAAGCTGAAATATTTCTCCAGAGCTCCAGGTCCATGAGGCTAACTTCACGTTGGTGACCTCCTTAGAAAGTATCATGACCTGAATTGTGTCTATTGTCATTTGCCCAAACCCACCCCTGAGCCACTGAGCCAGACACTAGAAGCCTTCTTCACTTATCCCATATCCTTTTATGCTCCACCCCCAAGTCTTAGTGCTTCATTTGCAGAACTCTTGACCCTTCTGACCCCCTACCTCAGGACTCTCCACCTGGTGGCCTCATGTCTAGTAGACTATAGCATCCCATAGAAGATTCCCTTTCCTCTAATCTTGCTTCCTTTTAACTGATTTCTTGCTTTGTCACAAATTTTCAACACCCCCACTACCGTTATTCAAAAACTCAAACTGAAATACTAATCACAATATCATCTAGCATGTATCTCTCCACCCATATCCCCTCAGTGCAGTCTTTAGAAACAGCCAGTGAAGCGCTGACTTCTGCCTACTTGTCTACTGACGCCTCCTCTTTCTACTGATTCCACCCCCCATATCTCATAACCCACACACCACAGCAACATACTCAATCTTTCCCACTAGATGCTGAAAACTTGTATTTATATCAAGCTGTTTTGCCCCTATACTTTGGCATATGCAATTTTCTGTAATTGTAACATACACCTCTCCTCTTGACTGATTAAATTTACTCACCACTCTCTGCTTTAACATCATTTCCTTACAGATAGAATTTTCTGACCTGAAACATCTTCTAGATGCTGCCATCCTAACCTGACTCACTTTACCCAAATCACTTGTTACAATGAGTGCAAGAAGTTTGTCTGTCTTGATGTTTATACCTCATCCTTGGAAAGGTGTAAATAAATAGGAGTAGATGAAATAGAAATAAAAGTGAGAACCAGGCTGTATCTTTGGATGCATTCTGTTGACTTTCTATCATAAATCTTGATGATAGGGAGATGGCATAGCTAAATCATTCGGAGATGACACAAAGCTGATGGTGACAGCTCATCAAGATCCGAAAACAACCTCAATGAAGTTAGATAATGGACTCAAGCTGCATTGAAATTTCAAAGGTTTGCAGGGAATATTTAAAGGAAATCGAGTGTAGGGAAGGACTGAGAAGACCTTACACAGAAGCTTGTTTTGTGAGAGGAAAGAGGACAATGTCAGCACAAGCCAATGGTGTATCAGGTCTTAAAAAATTGAAAACAAGAAAAAATGGACAAGTATAAATCTAAAATTTTTAGGTATGACTGCACTCTCCATTTTACTAGTCTGACTACATGGGGAAGTGTCTACTATGGTAGTGAGTTTTATGTTGATCATTAGCAAGCCAGACACACTTGAGAGATAATGATTCAGATGCCAAGTAGCTGAAATCTATGCCATGTAGTAATTGCAGATGTCAAGAAGGATCTGAGGTAGTCATGTCTTAGAAAGTGGGTCTCACAGTGTTGCTGGTATTCTGTTAGCTCTAAAAGATAGGAGTTATAGTGAGGGGAAGAAACCCAATAGGATTGTACCCAGCTGCAAATGAAAGAGATCTGGATAAGCAGGATTTCTTCCAAATGATGATAACTGTGGACATAAGCATTTCAAAACTGGTACAAGTCTTGCTGTCGTGAATGTGAGCTCTTTTCATTAGATTGAGCTATGTGACTTTGTCTGCACTCAATTATTCTTGATTTGTCAACATAGAAGTTCAGTGGTTTGACCTAAAAGCTGCTTTCTTTGCCATCCATTATGTTATGTACTGGTTCCTGGAACGCTAGGAAAAGTCTAGTCTCTCAGTTAGAAAGGGGAAATGATACCAGACAAAAAGTATGAAGCATCAAAGTGCAATTGCCCCACCCCACCCCAAGACACTGTGTCCCATTCCATTGACCTGAATTGCATTACATGACAATAGCCAGCTCTGAGAGAACTGGGTACACTGATGCCCCGGAGCAATTTAAGAGCACCGTTAATAAGGAGAAAGAATACAACTGACTTCGAGGAAGCATCAGCATGACCAACAGAACAGTGATGGTTTCTCCCTGGATTTACCGCTTATGAAAAATACTGGCTGTGCCTGCACAAGAGAACCATCACACCTTCCAAGAAGAAATAGCCGTGCTTTACTCTGACCTACTTAGGGAGAGTTTTGGGCAATCAGACCTGGGCATCAGTTTGTATCAGTCTCCAAAAGCGATTCCATTGGACTGGCAAAATGGGAACACTGAGACATAGTGAGTTGTGTGGACATTGGAAATGGCTGTGTAACAGCTGGCAGCCCCTGGTGAGCATCATTTTGAGGGGACCACAGTGCCAGGAGAGGCCTGGAAATGCGAAGTTCCAAGGTAATCAGAACCCTAGAACTCAGGGAAAAGATTGGGGTTTCATGATTAAGTTATTTTCATTTTGAAAAAAGGCTTTAAAGGTGTTTAAAATGATGAAAGATAGCAATAAGGTATTCAAATCCTTCTATTAAAAGTTTTCAGGGCAAAGTAGAAAAATACTTTAGTTAATTTGTAATTCTCTTTATGATGAACAAAACCCTGGGTGCTCAGCATTACTAATGGCACTGAGGCAAAGCTGTATCCAGTCTTCTGCATGTTGGGAGCAAGTTTCAGTGTGGCCACTCTGGCAGTTGGATGCTCTGGTGTAAGCTTCATGGAAGAAGAAGAAAGAGTAGATGTTGAAGACCAGATTAAAAACAAAACAAAACAAAACAAAACAAAAACCTTTGGTCTAAGAAACATGTTTTAAAAATTCAGACACATTCTTTTTCCAAGACTCAGATTTCTCTTGTCCCTGTCTCTCTCATGCCAGAGCACAACCAGATGTTCAGCCAGTCACCTCCTTACCCCCAGGCAGACCTGCCACCCCTGCAGTAGCTATTTTTGGCTCTTGAGTAAGCTTAGCCTAAATTATTGAGTTCCACAAAGATGACTACTGTACCTAGTTGCTTATAGATAAGGCTTATCATGGACTGTACAAGTGCAGATTACCAATATATGGAATAACAGATTTAGGGTCCCAAAAAAATCTTGCCAAAATTGAAGCTCACAGGATCACTTTTAAAGGGTAAAATTTGAGGTTTAGGCCTTTGCATAAACAGTACAACATGCACAAGATACACAGGACTTGCATTAGCAATCCCTGACCATAATTCAGTGAGGATTATATAGCCACTGAAATACCCGAGATCCCAGGTCTTCTCTTTTCTCTCTCTCTCCATCTTGCTCTTTCTTCTGCCCATGGACACCTGACAGGCACCTGTGTCCCAGCTACTGAGCCAAACATTTAGCCCTGACTCCTGTTCTCACAGTCAGAGAGGGGCAGAGGGACCCTGTGTGTGACTAACTGCTCTCACAGTCATGGACAGGACAGTGAGAGCACAGGGGCAATGGCGTGTAAAGGAAGGAAGGAGGGCTTCTGTAGCTTTTGCTTACCTTGTAAGAAGCGTTTCTGGGGGAAGCGCAGGCAGGGCGGAGTGGAGCATGAGCAGAGGAAGGTGCACAATGTGCTGAATAAGGGAGCCACGAGAAGCTCAAGGAGTCCACGGAAAAGGGAGTGCAAAGCTTAGGAGAGAGTTAAACTGAAGGCTGGCCCTTCACATTTCCCATGCCTTGGCAAGGGGTTACGGCTCCACTGTGCTTGGATTTCTAATTGGGAGAAGCCAAATCCTGCTATAGGCTGAGCTAGAAGGCTACTTTAAAAAGAATACAGAATGACCAGTATGGCTTGAGAGAAGAGCAACTGGCATCATTTCTATGCATGGTTATGCAGAAAATAAGAGGAAAACCTTGAAAACTTTAAGTTAGTGACAGGAAATTTGGAGACAGGGAGGAACTATGGAGAATCATGGGAGAGAGAAGTATTTGAAAAATAGGTTGTAGAAAAGTTAGACCTGTTCTGTGAGTAGTAGACACAGTGGCAGTCATATTAGGTAATAGTTATTGAGTATTTGCTATGTGCCAGACATTGTCTAAACACTTTATCTACTTTAATGTTTCTAATGTTTATAATGTCCTTCCAAACTCAGTCCTGTGAGCCTCTCCATTTTATTGAAGAGGAAAGTGAGGCACTCAGAGGTTGAGTCAGTTGCCACAAATTTCAAAAGTAGGAAAGGGCAAAGCCAGGGTTTGGACCCAGCAGGCTGGACCCTGCCTCTGTCAGAAGGACCCTCTAGATGCACTCTGTAAGAAGTCAAAACCCTCTTCTGCTACTTGCCTCCTTTCTCTTTTCCCACTTTCTTCCTAGTCAGTCAAATCAAATTCCCTGTTGTTGGAGACAGAAGCCAGGAAGCCACAGCATCTGTGTTGGAGAGGGATCAGAGCTCAAAGAGCAGGGTCGAAATAAATCATTCTCAGAGTCTTTCTGGGCCTCCCTGGCTGGAATTCCAGGGTTGTGTGACACAACAGGATGAAAGCTTGGGGGTGCTGGATGACTGTGTGGGTTACCCAGCGACCATACATGGCAGAAATCTGCATGGAAGCTGCGTTTCCTGTGTGCAAGTTAGATCTGCTGACTCCGTCAGAAAACCAACAAGTTTGTGCTCCAGCATGCACTGCAGAGCTGACCTGGCTGAAAGAGCAGAGCCCATGTCACCTCTGCCTCCCCCAGGAAGCTCACAGTTGCACTGAGGTTCTGGCTCAAGTGTTTCTTGGCCATGAGAAGAGCGACAGAGTAGACATGCAGCTGCCAGTGGATTCCTGGGGAGAGGGAGACTGCACTGGGCAGAAAAGAAACGCACAATATCCCGGCCTTAAGGGTGGATCTCTTCTCTGTCTCCAGGTGGCTTAGCACTCTGCAATTCCTGCTTAAACACATTTGGTCTTGACCTTCACTCAAAAGCCTCCTGAATTTCTCTTGCAGGAAGCCTTAGAGCTGGGTCATTTAAGAGTTATTATCATTCCTTATTCTCCCTCCCTAAAATGCTGAGATTACATCATACTTTTTAGCCTAGGATGCTTCCTTCCCACGATAAAGAAACACATGCCTGCATGGATAGACAATATTGGGTGTATGAAAGTGTGGGGCTTGTGCACTCATTCTAACTCTGTTCATCCGTCTGTGACTGCATTTATATTCTTGGCTTCTTGCAGGCAGAAACTAGTTCTGAGTCTTTTCTTCTAGCACCGCTACCTATCAATAACTGAACTCAAAAAGACTATTTGCAGGATTGCCAAATGTTGAACTTGGAATGAAATTTCAAAATCTTTTAGCCCAACTGCTTTATTTTGCAGTGGGGAAACTGAGGCCCCCAAAGGGGATGTGTCTTATCAAAAGGTGCAGAGCATTTTCAGATGGACTTAGGGGCTGTAGATGAGAAGATTCTCGAGAAATTTTTAAAAATATCGATGTAGAGACTCCTCACAAAGACATTCTGATACTATAGGTCTGTGAAAAGGTGTGGTGGATTTTTCTAGAGCTCCCCAGGTGAACTGATGGCTCAGCAAGGTTACAAACAACTGCCTCGGAGAATATCACAAATTAACACATATCACACCTATCTGCTGAGCACCATTCTGACTTCTGAGATAAGAACAGAAATGTAGAATTGATCTAGGCTGCTGGACTTGTAAGACTCACAGATCTGCAGAAAAAGTAACTCACCTGTTCATGGGTATGAAAAAAACTAAAAATAACTGCCACTGCCATGATGGAAAATGGAGACACATGTAGAAACAGCTCTCCTAAAGCACTGGTTGCACCTGCCATGCCCAAAGTGAACGAGATAGAGGCCTTATTTCCGCTGGGCATGAACCACTGAAAACACAACCTGATAGATATATAGAAGAGCAACTCTACCCAGTGACATCCCAAATATTAGATAACACCAGAGGGGAACAAGTAAACTGCTTCAGTTAATGATGGATTGGTATTGTTCTAGGAAACATAAATTGGCTTATGAGTAGGCTCCAAGTACAAGGGATCTCATAAAGGGGGCAAGTGTGAGACCCACACAGGTCAGAGGAACAGCAATGACCTCTTGCAGACTGACTCCTGAGGCAAATTGTCCCTTCTCTTATCTCAAATGCTCCCTTTGTCTTCTCTGGCCTGCCTGTGCTATGCAGAGGTAAGGGATAAAGAGGTGCAGGCCAGACTGCGTGGCAGTGGTGGGAAGGATCAGTGAATTCTCTCTAGCGTTCTCATTCTGCATATGAGGGAGGGGAGGGGTAACACACAGTAGTAAAGATGCTGATCTATTACAATGAAAGGCCAGCAGATGTATATCCTACTTCGATGCTCCCAACCTGAAACAAGGATTGAGGGCTGCTTTCTTGCCATCACCCACATTGGACAAGAGATCAGAGGGGTTTTCTGGTTTTTTTTTTTCTTTTTCTTTTTGAGACAGGGTCTCGCTTTGTAGTTCAGACTGGCCCTGAGCTCACTATGGAGCCCAGGCAAGCCTTGAACTCAGCAATCCTCCTGTCTCTGCCTCCCGAGTGCTGGGATTACAGGCATGAGCCACCACCCCCGGCACTGCAGAGGTTTTGTCTTCAGTCTTTGCACTAGCTGTTGACAGTCCTTCAAGCTAACCCAAATCTGGGAGATTGCAGTAGGTCTTTGGTCTTATCCTTCAGTTGTTTTTATTCATTGTCACATTCTCAGTGCTTATAACAATACAAAGAACACAGTAGGCACTCAATAAACATTTCTGCTGGCTGAACAATGGACAAATAAACAACTAGATAGATTTTTGGATTGAGGTGAGAGTTTGGCGACACATCCAAGATGAGCAAAGGAAACATCGCTGGCAAATGAATTTGAATGAGCAAACAAAGCCCGAACTAGCCAGGCTTTTGATCAGTCTTTTATTACTGCAAAGACCAATACTCTCACAGAAGCTTTAAAAATATCAAATTTAGTAACCCAAGCTGTCCTCAGTAACAGAACTAAAGAATGTGTTTTCCAATATTTGATTTTTTTTAGCTTGACAGTCTCTCTTGAAATATTCTCTTTTGGGCAATGAAAATGTGAATCTTTGTTGGTTTGTTTTGCAGTTTGCAAATGACTTGCAGAGCTCATCTGGCAGAGTTTCTGCTTTTTCTCTTGTAAATAAACAAAAGGCCACTTCTTTAATAGGACTTATGTGGGTAACATAGCTCTGGAAGCTCCTGCCATGACTTTGGAAGAAGAAGAGGGGAGAAAAAAAGAGGCAAGTAGAAAGAAGAATAAGAAAAATTGGAATAAGTAGTGTACTGAAGCTGGGAAAATAAAAAGAAGCCCAAAAAGAGACAAAGATCAATTGGATATGGGAAATTAGAGTGTCAGGGAGCCCAGATACTTGTAGACTCTGTAATCAATAGGATCCCAGACACGCTTATTGGGGACATTGAGCTCCCCATGGTCCAGCTCCCTTTCCATCTGTCGTCTCTAGGTTCCTGTGTGCTGGGAAGACAGGCTCCCCTCCTTCTAGTCAAGCCTGCAGGAAGCAAAGCAACCTCTGCCAGCCTGACCTAGATCTGTCAACTGATCAATTATTTTTCCTGTAGAAGAGCAGGGAAAATGAGAAGAAGAAGAAGAAGAAGAAGAAAGAAAAGGGAGACAGAGAGAAATGTAAAGGACTGAGAAGAGAGGGCAGGAAGACAGGAAAGCTAGAAGGAGATTGAAAAGGGAAGAGGGTACAGCTACATATCCTTAAATATAAGCAGGGAAGACCACACATAAGTAAGTGAACATGCACATACACACATGAAAGAAAATCCAAAGCTCCCAGGAGCTGCTTGCAAAGTCATAGCCAAAACAGCCGAGACAGCTTTTGTTTTTCCCACCCTTTGCTAATCCAGATTAGAGCTGTTTATTTTTTCTCTCCAGACACTCTTACCCTAGTGCCCATCCTCCACAAGGCTCCTCTTCCCTGCCACACATACTGCCAGCTTGCATCCCCATGTGAAGCCTCCTTGAACCAAAGGGTGGAGACACACTTCCTATGAGTGTTCCCCAAAGCCCCTGCCCCTCTGTCAAGTTTTCTACAGTGAAAAGAGCATCTACTCCCAGGGTAGAGGACCCTGGGGAGAGCCCCTTGGATGATGCACTGCCCAGTCCCAGCACCATCAACTACCTTGTGTTTGCATGCTTTCACTTTGTATGTTTAATTTGTTTTTATTGAATTTCAAATGACTACAGACATAAAGTAAACATGTAACAAGCCAATAGAGCAGAAAGGAAGTAAACTGCATAAATACAACAGTCTCAGCATGGAGTTCCACTTAGCACCACATGTCTGGAGTGTTACAAGCATTAATGAGTCCTTACAACACCCAGGGGAGTCACTCCCCGGCCTGGCGGGCAGGTAGGGTAACAGTCTCACAGAGGGACAGATTTCTCCCAGTGGACAACACAGAAAAATGGGAGCTCAGATATACACATGCTCGTCGTGAGCTGTGCTTAGAGGCCTAGAAGGGCTGGGTACCTGGAGACCATGAACATGGGCTGCTTAAGCACCTATAGGCTAGAGAGAAAGCAATTTCACCTTCTTCTTTTGCATTCTAGTTGTGACCAGAAACAGCCCAGGAGAGTCAACCAAACAAAATAACATAAAAGTTTGAAAAGGACCAAATCCCATACCTGCTGTTTCTATCCATGCTGTGTCTCCACCGCTGGTGGACAGCAAGAGACCTGCAAATCCTCCCAGTGTGTGGTTCCCACAAAGGGCACAACCACATCCCTCATTCGACTTGTTTCACACACTCTGCCACCCCCGGGGATCCTGTCATCTCACTTCACCCCAGGGACTAAACTGGCTAAAGCTAACACTGGTTTCTTTGGCCATCTGTAATGTGGCTCTGGAGGGCCAGACTCAATGTGGGGAACAGAGGTTGCCAGGGGATTGCTAGAAGGCAACCCAGATAGAGCACCTCTCTCCAGGAACCAAGAGAGACACTGACAGTCCCTGGTCAGGACTCCTTAATGAACACTGAAGAGGAAGCTTCCTAGGGAAGAACAGAAGTCAAGGCCGTACAACACAGCTGATAAAAAGAGGTTGTTGCACTTACCTATGACTTTAAAAGAACATCAACCAAAACCAAACAAACAGAAAAATCAGTACCAGAACCAGGCTGAGCACCTGGTGTTGAAAGCTCCAGTTCCAAGAGTAGCCTTCATGCAGTAAGAGCTGCTAGTACGCCAGTCGGTCAAATGCCCAAGGCACAGCTCTGATGTCAGGCCTGTGCAGCAGCCCAGAGGAAGGAGAGCTGCACTGCGGGGCTCTGCACACCCTACCTATAATCAGCCCCAAGCTGGCAGCTACTAGGGTGACAGCTAGGAGCTACTTTGTGAGCCCTTCCCCCACTCGTTGACTCTATATTCAAGTATCTGCAGTACCTAGGTCAGGTCCAGGGTCCCGTGATCCCAAAATGATGATCCCTCTTTCCTGAGGTAGTCTCACCTGGGCTGCTGTAAGCACCCACGTGAGGGAAGGGGCAGAAACTTGGCTGGTCTGCCTCGCCGCAGGGTGTCCATGGCCTGGGCATTGAGCTAAGGAGAGTTCGAATTTAGCTGGGCCTCCTTCTTCTCTCCCCTGTCTCTGTCCCTAGCCAGCAGCTAAGTTGATGTGGGACAGGGAGGGAAGACTGAAAATTAGAAAGGTTTAAGAGGAATTGGCCAAGCTAATGGGAAGACATGGACGAGAACAATGACCATTCCGAGGAGGCAGGAGGCATGGTCGATTTCTGAGTTTCTCAAGAGACAATCTGCAGTATACACAGCCCTTCCCTCCAGGGCCTCTCAGCGGCAGAGCAGAAGGTGGGCGGTGTGCTAGAAGGACAGCGCCTCATCCAGCTTCTCCCGACTCCCAGGAAAGGGGCCTGTAGTTAATCAACCCTGTGAATCTAAGGGCCAGAGGCCCAGAACACTAATCACCCTCCAGAGGACCCCACGCTAATCAGCGCCATTCCCTCCTGTCCAAAGTCCCATTTTGGTTGCTGCTGGGTTGGGGTAGGAGGAGCAGATCTCCACAGGGTCTCTGACATGCCACTAGCACAGACACCTTTACGAGGCAGAAGACCGTGGAAGCAGCAGTCCCAGAAAGAGCCAGTTTGAAACAAAAACAGAGGACAAGAGAAAAATTGCATTCCAATGTGTACTGCATTCTAACTAGTCCCGCTGGGTCAGTGCAATAGGGGTGGATTATTGCAGGCAAGACCTGGGCTGCCTTGGTAATTCTGCAAGTTTGATAAGAGATAGCTGGCAGGCTCTGCTCCCTTCTGAAAGAGTAAACAGACAGCACCTCTGCTGCATGGCACTGTGTGTGGCACGGGGTCCCTGGAATCATCCCGCCTTGAAATTAGGCAGTCTTCTTCTATTATGGCACATTGCAGCCTATTCACAGCCAACCGGAAGGGGGTGGCATGAATAAAGGCATCATTCCCCTTAGAAAATTTGGTAGAAGATGACCATCCAACCCCAAGATAGGAAGAAGGCCACAAAACCAGATTTCACTCTGGGAAACATTGCACCCCCAATTTCTACTCATGTATTCACAGAAGCTTCAAAGTATGAACAAATATTATGCTTCCTTGCACTTATTTCTGATGAAAAAATATCACACATGTTAATTTATATGTAAATTCAGCCTAGCCCTGGGGCTGCTGGGAGGCAGCCAGTGGGGCTGTTGGTGGAAGAATTGGGACACCAGCTCCAGGTCGACATTATAACGGCCAAGATATGATCGCAGGACAGATGGAAACTGCTGAGGGCTCTGGCCCTTCCTCTGCCTTCCTCTGACCCCTTACCCATGCCTGGCCCAGTTAGTTGTCCTTTCTGCTGCTCGGTTGCAGAATGCTTTCCCGAAGGCTTCCTGTCTAGAAGTCAGATGCCCCACAGTGAGCGCTGGGGAGGCCCTGAGGGTCTCTGCTCCGCGGGGCGCACGCGCGCACTCTGCTGCTTGTGCACATTATGTAAGAGGAGTCAGCTGAGGCTGCCTAGAAGTTGGCTCCTTCCCTCTCACACCCACCATGGCCCCAAGGGGAAGAGTTCAAACCCCACCCCCCCCCCCCCCCCCCCGCGAGCACAGCAGGCGACGTCACGGATACGCCCCACTGGAGCGCCCCCTCCTCGTCTCCCACACGGACCCCCTGCTGCTCCCTCTCGGAGCACCCCATCGCTGGACGGACCTTTCTGCCCGCCTTCTGCAGCCTGCTGGAGACAGCTCCTGCGGCCTGACCTCAGAAGGGGTCCGCACGAGCTGTGTTAGCCCCCAGGCCCCGAGAGCCCCGTGCTGCAGTGGAAGAAGAGAAGGAGACAGCGGGCCGCCTGTCCTGTCTCACGCGACCACGGAGGGAACTTTCCTCTGGGAATACAGCCGCAGAGGAAGCAGCCTCCCTCTGGCGGGCTCCTCCTGAGAGCCTGCTGGACCACCTGGGGAAAGTTTCTCTGCCTGCCGCGCCCCTGTAAGTTGCAAGAGGCAAGCAGAGCCCCCTAGGACCGGTGGTGGGAAGGAGCAGGTTATACCCTGAGGAACGTGAGGGCTTGGGCAGGGCGGGGGCCACTTGGCGCAGCGGGCGGCAGGGCCGAGGCGGGTCCCAAATTCACCTGAACCTAGCACACCAAGCACCCAGCGTGCCCCGGCTCGCCCCTGAGCTGCAGTCCCTCTGGGCTTCCCAGCCCCATAAATAAACAGCAAATTAGCATTCGGCTCCTAGTGCCTCTCCCTTCAACTTAGAACAGCTTTCCTGAATTTCAGAGCCTTCCCCTGCATCGCCTTTTATCTGCTTGCGACCCTCCACTCCCTCCCCCAGCTTCCGCCACACACCCCCGCAGGCGCTGAGTAGGAACACAGTTGTTCAGCATTGCCACAAATTGATTCATCCCTGGAAGCAAGATCGCTGACCAGCACCTTCCCAGCGGCACCTGATTATTTCTAGCCTGCATTTTCTCCTTTGCTCCTTTTTGGAAGCTTTGCAAGTTCGCCGGCCGATATTTAAAGTTTCCCCCTGTAATTTCCTCTCCGTCGCATAAGCAACACCTCAGCAGCCCCGCTGCCCTACCCGGCTGAATTTTTTCCCGAGCTTACATGCGTGCCAGGATGTGTGTGTGTGTGTGTGTGTGTGTGTGTGCGCAAGAATGTGCAGGAAGCCGGCACCCGGCGTGTACGTGGAGACTAACTGGAGTAGCGGACTCATTTCACTTATGCATATACATGCCCTATTCCGGGAGCCGCCAGAACCCAATCAATATTCTCACAGCCTGGAGAACGAGGTCCCAGCCATGCTGTCTCAACGCTCGGCTTCCACCTGCGAGCCACGCAGCAGAGCCGGCTTGGGAGTCTGCGAATTCTATAAAAGCACCCGGCACCATCCCTGAAACACGCCAGGGGAATCAATAGCAAGCGCTTACCTTGGAAGAGACACAGAGCGGCCAGCCCAGTGAAGATTGCCCAAGAGATAGAATTGTGCATTTTTGCCTGAATGGTTTTCATGATTTTTTTTCTTCCTCTTTTTCTTCTTTTTTGTCAGGTTCGGTTTTTTCCTTCCTTCCCTTTTCTTTTTCTTTTTTTCCTTGATAGATTGTGCTGCTCTCAGGGTCCTACAAGGAGGTTTAAATCCACTGTTTTGCTGAAGGACACAAGGAAGCTGCGGGTGTGAGAGAGTGTGACTTCCCCGTAATTATCTCCACTCATACTCTGGCACTGAGACACGTTGTACAATCTGGCCCTGGACAGCCCTCCTACAAGCTGCAATCATTGGTTCTAATCCAAGGATTGACAGAGCTGCAACACACGCGCGCGAGCGCGCACACACACGCACACACACACTCAGGAATCATTTACTGGGCAAATCAGGCTAGCTGATTAAAGAGACAGGAGCCTGGAGAGAGAGCATGATAAATACCACTTTGCCCCTTCTATATTACTTCCATTTTTTAAACTGACAGGCTCAGACCCCCAAGCATCAGAAAACCCCTCTCCCCCTAGCGTCCCCTGGCCTCCTGAACTCAGATTCCTTTTACACTGGAAAAATCCCACAACCGGCGACAGCTCACGGGAAATTTTAAAGGGACCTTTTCATGCTCAGTGAAACTTGTGAGGATGAGAGTCCAATTTCATTCCTCAGATCTTATTTCTCTCTCCAATGTATGTTGTTCAGAGACAAGGTTCTTTCTCTCCATCAACCTTTGCACTTCATAATAAATAATTTCCTACTTGTCTCTCCTGTCACTCTTGTTTCAGAATACCTATATCACTCCTATTTTTCCCTTCACTTTATCTCTTACAGCCATCGGTATGATAGCCCAAAAGGGGATAAAGTGTGGGATTTGATGATCAGATCTTAAGTATGAATATGGAAAAGACTTCCCTGAAGGGAGCAAAGTGAGCTGATTCCTTATGCCATAGTGAATCTGCAGTCTCTGAAATAAATGATTCAAACTACAGCAGTACAGATTTAAGGTAGACATACAGAGGGACTTTCTGAGTGTAGACTTGTATGCAGATATTAGGTATTTCCAGAGAGTTTTAGACATTTACCTCTTTGGAAATAGTAAGAGTGAAAAACAGACAGTAGTAATAGAATAGATATCATGGCTTCTTAAGAGATCTGGAACTCAGACCTGAGTTGCTGAGAATCCTCATTTTTTACTTTGTTTTATGGGAAGCAAGTTAAATGATGAGAATAAATATTCTGGGAAACTTAATTCCTCACAGAACCTTTCCTCATTGATCCTGACACAATCATAACCCAACAGGACTCAGAACACAGTTTTGAGATATTCTTCCAGTTTTCACAGCTAATTATGCCACTTCCTTATGATTCCCATATAAATTTTAATACGTGGTCTGAGTTCAGACTGAGTTGAACCTCGGCACTTGTCTGTTGATATTTATGATCACAAAGGTGGCGTGGAGGTGACAATCCCATTTTGGACAAGCCCACTGGCTCTACCCAGTCTATGGTGCACCACTGCAGGCAGCTCCCCCTTGAGGTGTGCGGCACAGCACCCTGAAGCCCAGGGATGCTGGGCCCTGTCCCGGACCCAAGTTGCAGCACAACACAACTGAGGGGAGGTCATTTTACTTCTGTCAGCCTGGACCTCTTGTGCACAGAGTCCGAGACCAGGAATAACTCTTCAGGCCACTTGAATTTTAAAAGGCCCTTTATATTACTTGGAATTTCTTTCTTTTCTTCTGCCATTAAGTTCTAATTCACATGTCTATCAAGATCGCCTGGATATTGCAAACTCCGAGTGGACATGAGTTTTATCTATCTATGAGCCTTTTGTGTAGCGCTTGGCATAGTGACATGTGTAATTAAATGCTTTGGGGTGATGGCGACAGGAGGTGATAACGGCAGTGTGGACAGAAGAGTGGCTTCCTCTGCCACACTGCACTTCTCTCCAGAATAACACCAAGCTCTGTGGGTCACTGAGAGCCCTCGGTCCCAGCCCACCACCGCAGAGACACTAACATTTGCAAACATCCCCACCTGCAACTGCAGTGGCAGTTAGCAATTTCTATTAAGCCCAGAGCTATGTGTGTGACAGTAATCATAAATGAATCATGCCAGCCAGTATTTCTTGAGCATTTGTTATGTCCCAGACGTGATCCGCAGGGTTTGTATACATTTTCTTCATGGATTCCTCACAACTCAAGGAGCAGTGCTGGTGTCATGCTCGTGTATAGATGAGGACATTAAGGTACAGAAATACTGATGTCCACAGCCACAAGGACTCAGGATTTGAATGGAAGTATTTATCACTCAGATGTACTACAATCCTATTCTAAATACTGTTAAGGCCCCAAGTAGCTGTCAGACAATTCTCACATATAATCTTTTTTGCTCATTTATTGATGTGAGATTATAAAATATTATACATTATAAAATAGCACATATATTGATATAGAAACATAGGAAAACCCATATAGTGTGTTTTTTACTATTACATAATTAGTTTGTAAGTGATTGATACGTATAATTGATTTTATCTGAAAGCTTGTGAGAGTTTGCTATCAGCTTTTTTTTTTTTTTTTTTTGAGACAGGGTCTCGCTTTGTAGTTCAGGCTGGTCTTGAGCTCACTATGTAGCTCAGGCAAGCCTTGAACTCAGCAATCCTCCTGTCTCTACCTCCCTAGTGCTGGGATGACAGGCATGAACCACCAAGCCAGGCATTTGTGGTATGTGGTACTGATTGCCAGTGGGCATGAGGCACCGTGCCCGGTATTGTTGTATGTGGTTACTGGGGATAGAACCAGGGGCCTTCTGCTTGCTAGGCAGGTGCCGTAACCACTGAGCTAAATCTCCAGCCCATTTGCTATTATCTTACAATAGTTTTTCTAAAGTTCTCTGAAGATGATGGAAATCAGGTTCTGCCTTAAGACAGAGGTAAAAACTACTAGGTCTTAGGCACAGAGAAGAGTACTGCAGATAGATGGTTCATAAATTAGAAGCTGGAATTGGAAATAAGCCTGGTAAATTTGGAGTCCTAAAGATCTGTCTGAGATCCTCCATCTTGCCTTGCTGTATTGCAATGAAATTTAAGAAAGTAAAGTGAGGTCTGGTCCTTAGCAATTACTTTCTGCCAGGTTCAGGTCTCAGCCCCGTCTCCTAGAGGCCACGTGACTTCAGTGGCACCATCCCTTCTCCACTCAACCATCACACCTCTAGCCGACCACAGCCATACATCACAGCCACCCCCTCATTTTCTTTTAGGTTTTTATTTGATCAAATTGAGGATGTGGCCTATATGTGAATGGGAGAAGTGACCTGTGCTTGGGAATGGAGTCTCTTGGAGAGAGCAGTTTAGGAATGGCTCTTTGTGCATTCACTGAGGCAAAATACACCCTCAGGGACTACAGAAGCAAAAGTCTAATTTGGGCTCCGAGTGCTGCTAAATGCTGAACTATCCAGAGACCTGTATCTCTTTCAATGCCTGAATTTACCACATTGAGTAAAATTTCCCAGTGGCCTTCAGGTTTTACAAAAGTAGACAGTTAACTTCCTGCTGGAGGAGGCATTGTTTCCTTTCCTTTGTCAAGGGGCTTAGCTCAATGTCACCAGAACAGACCCGCTGGATCATACAGAGCTCATTGCTGTAATTACAGATTGCAAAGCTGATCCTGGGCTATTTGTGGGAGAATTTTGTTCAACCAGGCCCATTCCTCACTAAGTGAAATGGGTTACATTGGTGGAGGCAGCTTTCTTCCTGTGTGTTTCCATTCAAGTCTCAGGACCTATCAGACCTAGAGCGGTAATGCCCATTGCTACACCAGCTCATGTCAGGGGTTTCCATCTTGGGCAGCCTGTGCCTGTTTTCAAGGATTCCATTCTTAGAAGTAGGCATTGAGTAAGGAACCTCTGATTGGAGAAAGCTGTGATTGGAAGGGACACTTTTACATGGCAGTTCCTAACTCAACTCAACAATCAGAGCTCCTTCCTCTGAGCTGGAAGCCTCAAGTACTTCTCATCAGGTTTGTGGGACTCATGCTGTCCCTTAGGTCACCATTCTCATTCTTCATGCCATTTATTTCCGGTTCATGTATCAGATGTTTTTCAGAGAAAGCTAAATAACACAAGGAAAAATTAATGCCAGGAAAGGGGCCTCAGATTCTATGCAGAATGGTAGTCTTCACCATCCATGCTCCTTGAAGTTATGAGAACTTTACTATAGAAATGACTCTGCTATTTGTATATGAAGAAGAAAAAAGAGGCCTAAAAAGCAAAGAAGGGGAAGAGGTGAGGTCTTTTACTTCTGAAAGGAGGGCAGCCAGGATTGTATTTCATAAACCTTTCATCATCAGGGGCCTGGAGATTCTGCCCAGTGTGCGATGAGCTGGTACAAATAGGGATTGATTCTCTGCAAACTGCCCCCACGCACACCTGTCACCTTCCCCCAGTGCAGACAATAAGTCCAGGAAGGTCACCATGGGACCTGGTTGCCCTGCTGTCCAAATCCCAGCTGAACCCTGACAGCAGCCCTCCAACCCAGGGGAAGGATGAACAATCCTGAGCACGGGGGCCAGCCCTAGAGGACAGGCATTCAGAGAGCCACCGCCAGGGAGCAGGAGGTGGGTGTGTGTGGCGTGTGCGAGGGAGGTGGGAAGCAGAGTGGAGGCAGTGTTTTTATTTCGCTCGGCTATTATGGAAAGAACTGCGGGAGCTTAAATCTAAAGAGCAGCGCTGAAATAATGTTCAGGACTTAACAAAAGCTGCCGCTCTGCTCTGCCGTCCGCCTGCTGTGGCCTGCCTCTGCCAAGACTCCCGTGCCGTCGGTGATCTCACACGCCCAGACGCTCGGACGAGCCCTGCCTCAGGGGAGCAGGAAGCCGGGCTGCCCTCACACACCTGGGGCTGAGCAGGGTTCGGTGGTCACTTGCCATGCCATTGCAGGGAGGGCAAGGCTTTGGCAGGAGGACAGCAGTCTCCTGTCTTTGGAAGGCCTCCTCCCTGGAGAGGGTGGTCACCTTGGAAATCTTGGTGCAGCTCTTTTGATGATCACTTTGGCTGTGAATATCAGGGGTCTTGGTACAGATCACATCTGAATTGTGTAGGTCCAGTCTGCGAATTTGAATTAGACCAAGAGAAATCCTGATTTATTGGTAATTTACCTAAATTTGTACCATTGCTACAATAGCCATGCCAAATAGCCTGGGGCTTCCATTCTGGGTGGCCTGTCCCTCTAATCGGGGATTCCATTCTTAGATGTAGGCAGTGAGTTGAACATAAAAGTTAAGGATATAGTAGGTTAAGTCTGAATCCCACAAAAGAAAGTTTCAGAATGAATTATAAGTACAGTCATCTGGCTTTTATTTCTGCAAATTATCATCAGCACCTCAAACAAAAGCAAGGCAATATGGTGGTATAATGGAAAGTCAGAAGTTCTGAGCTGAGACAAATCCAAATTGTGATCTTCAGTCCAGTGGTGCTGAATGTTCTTGTCTCATCCTCAGTTATGCCCTCAAAGTGGAAACCATAATGTCAACTTCACTGCCTCTCAACTGTTGTAGATGCTAGCAGCATCCTAGTACAGTGACTGGTGCACAATCGATTGCCTCCTTTTGTTCCTGTTTGGTTGCTTGAGGAAACACACCGATGTGTCTAGGAGTTAATACTCCATAGGGACTTCACAGTTGACTTGCTGCCTTCAGAAGGCTGTTGCTGGGATGTCTGTGGGTGCTGTGGTACACTGTACACTGGAAGCTACTGGCTCTGGATGCCCAGTGAATGAGGGTCATTTCCATGTGTTTTGACAGCCACTGCCAGGCTCCTGGAACAGGAGTGATCCCGGAACTCTGGCCCAGCCACTTCCCTCTCTGCAAGGTCTCTAGGTACTTTTAGGATAGGGGCACTGTAGTGTGGTGGAGAATCTTCCTAATGCATCAGGAACATCTGGAGGAAAATGAAGCCAGCAAAAAGGAAAGTAGAACCAAGAGAAGACATCATGGAAAGTAGGATAAGCCATACCTGAAGCCAGATACAACTCTCAGAATTCCTGGCTGGTTTTTTTATTTGCTTACGGCAGTCTGAGTTCAATTTCTTCTGCTTGCAGCTGAACAGGTCCAAATGCAAAGATCTCAGGTGAAGAAGAGTGGATAAAATTTGTTTTCTTGCTCTCTATGCAACTTTCTGTAATATTGCAAATGTTTAGATGATGTATGAAGTTAGTAGGAGATAGAACATCTTAGAGAGTAATGTATATGTCTGTGGCCTTTTATTTAAAAAGAAAAGCAAGTGGCCAGTGTCATTATCAATTGGAGTTAAAATAATACACAGAGTCACAATGGACCATTTCCTTCTCCCAAGATGTAGATGTGATGGGTGGAGTACACCACTATATATATAGGACCCCACCACTGTATATAACTAGATATGATATATATTAAATATGCATATTTTGCAATGTGGCAGATCAAATCCAGTGCCTCATGCATGCGAAGCAAATGCTGTACCACTGAACTGCCTGTCCAACCTCTACTATTTAAAAAGTATCCCTTGTGTGTATTTTGCATGTAACCCTCATCTACCCCTAAAAGATGCATGCTATTATTTGCTTTTTGCAAGTAAAATGATTAACTGATATTCATGGTTGACCACATGGTAATTAGCCAGGGGTCCTCAACATCCAAGGACCTGCTTCCCCCCTATACACTCGGCTACACTTCAAGAGAGAATGGAACTGAGAAGAGAGAAAATATCATGGCAGCCCTGCATGGTGAGGACACTGATTCTCATCAACCTCAAAGCAGGGCAAGAAGAGGTCATTCACAGTTAAGGGAACAGCGTGGCGAATATCTGGCATGACCCAAAGCCCAGTGGGAATAAGTAAGATTCACCCTCTGTGGATCTGAGGCTGTGCACTCACGAAAACCAAGAATACATGGAGTGAGCCCTATGAAGTGGAGGGTACTGAGGAGGTTTGCTCTGAACCTGAGAAGTGTCACTGCTACTGAATGTGAGCCAGAGAATTAAAGTTATCAAAACTGAGTCATGCCACTCCTCAGAGAAGCCTCCTCTGGCTGGCTGTGCTTCACATTGGCTCTGGAGCTCTCAGCAGGTCACACGTGCAAGCAACTCTGGCACATTGGACCCTGGCAAGCCCTACTTTGCAGTCTTGTGCTCTCCTGACCAGAACATAATATATGGGGTCAAGTGCACTCTCACAAAAAGGTGAAGTGATTCTTGCACAGCATAAGACTCACTTCCCTGTGCTAGACCTGAGGATTGAAGCCGATTTGCCAAATACATGTTATTTCTTTGCTCTGGGCTATTTCCTCCAGTGTACATATGTGTTGTGTAAAACTTAGGGGAGAGTAAAAGTCTAATTTGGGGAATGATTTATAAGTTTCTTCATCTTTTGACCTGATAGTCTCCTTATGCTATCTAAAACATGCCGAGCTCTACCATGTGAATTTTGAGAAATGATCTGAGTTGAGCAGAGTTTGGAAACCCATCTGCTAGTATCTCACACTTCCAATTTCCACTGGTAAGAGGTGCCCAGGGAAGGTTGATCACATACTTAGGACCACACAAGCAGAACTGGGAATAGAATCAACTCAGCTGGCTTGAGGTGCAATGCTATTTCCTTTATTCCAGAATGTCTCTGGGTGCCTTAGTTCAAAACTTGATGGCATAGACCATTTATGACAGCTTCTTTCCAGTCCCTCTCAATAAATCCATTCTGGCTTGTTTATCTAAGCTTCTGCTTGCTGTAACGTAAAGTCTTTGCTGAACACATTTAGCTGCTATCTATCACTTAACATGAGGCAAAGAGGTCCCAGTTTCTTTACAATGTGTGGGTCATGAATTGAGGCATGATAGTGAGACCAGGACAGTCTGAAGGCCCTGAAGGCTGTAGGCAGCTAGAATGTGAGGAAAAGGGAAGAAAGGACAGTAGAAGGGACCTTGGAGTCAGGGTTAGCCACCAATGAAGAATGAGCTTGTCTTCTTAGTAGTTCTGCTTTTCCAGAACAAAGACAAGGGATCTAGGCCTTGGAGGGCTCAGTGTAATACTTTTCTCATACATCTGACATATCCCTGGACTGGCCCACTGAAAGCAATGTGTTCAGGGGGAAGGATCAGATTCTCTGAGCAGGGTATCAGGGGAGTGTGTGGGGAGCTGGCTAGCCAGGGCAGCAGAGGCTGTTTATCTTAGGCCTTTGATGGACTGTAACCACAGTAGGATATAGAAGAGACATACAAAGGCTTAAAATCAAATCACATGTCACACTGAAGAATAATGGTAATTTCTCTAGGACCATGTATATATTTTTAATTTCTGAATGAATTAAGAGCTTATAAAAGGTGTAGAATTGGCAGCCTAGAAAGCTACTGTGCTTGATTTATGCCCAGTGAAGAAAGAGGGAGACAGTTGCCTGAATCATTTCTGACTGTTCTGAGCCACCCACCTGTCTACTCCAGCCTGCCTTTCTCTAAGAATTGTGATCTGTCTTCCCCTGTGCAGGTCTTTCCTGCCAGCATGGGCTCCAGGTCAGGGTGGCATCAACCCAAGTGGTAAGTAAGTAAGGTAATCCAGTAAGTGAATAGGTACACAACAAATGCAGTAGTCTGTGACCACATTTATGGTCAAGTCTGTAACACAGACGCTTGTATATCTCTAAGTTGCATTTCTATTTTCAGTATGTATTTGCATATTTATTTCATAATCTCATAAAATATTTGTTCAGCCATGCTTGTTATTGTCACTCTTTTTGGGTGGGAGACTGAGGCACAGAAAATATTACCATGTAAGATCGGAAAGTTATCTTGGAAGAATGACAGGTCTGAAAATAGGACCCAGATTTCCTGATTTTCAGTGAAGGCAGAAGTTCCATTCCCAGTAAAAATGCTGCTGTAGCAGTGAAGGTGGAATTAGGACTCAGGTGGCCAAGTTCCCTACCTTTTCCTACTGTCCACTTTGGTCTTCATTGTCTAACACTAAGCAAACAAGAAGGTAATGAAAAATGGCATTTTATATAAGGAGAACACGCCTTGGTCACAGGCTGGAGACACAAAAGGTGTGGCCATGGAAGTGAGGCAGATCTGGCATTTTCCCTCAGTCCCCACTCCCCCAAGGCTCTTCTCTACAAGAAGCTAAAGCTGTCTGAACATTAGATGCCCCATTAGAACCTGGGGGAGGAGAAACAGCCTCACAGCATTAAACACGGCAAAGAGACACACGGATAAAGCTACTGGTGCTCGGAAGGCTCAAGGCACATATTAGCTCACCTACTGGGGGAGCATTGTTCTTTCAATCAGGCAGAAAGCTGTGATAATTTGCAGAGAAGGTATTTTTAAGGAAGTGAAAGACCGATTTCATATGACAGTTGGATTTTTACTGGCTCTCACTTTGATTTCTTTTCACTTTTGTTTGCTTTTTGTTTTGTATGCTTGTTTTTTTTTTTTGTTTTTTTTTGTTTGTTTGTTTGTTTTTGCTTTTTGAGACAGGGTCTCACTTTGTAGTTTAGGTTGGCCCTGAGCTCACTATGGAGCCAAGGCAAGCCCCCGCGAACTCAGCAATCCTCCTGTCCCTGCCTCCTGAGTGCTGGGATTACAGGCGTGAGCCACCACGTCCGGCATTGTGGTATGCGGTGTTGATTGTTGGTGGGCGTGTCTCCACGCCCAGCATTATATGTGGTTACCGGGGATCGAACTCAGGACCTTGCACTTGCGAGGCAGGCGCTGGAACCACTGAGCTAACCCTCCGGCCCTGTATGCTTGTTTTAATTAAGAGTTGGTTGTTGACTTAATAGATGAGCTAGCTAGCTTCATTATTGCTCTTAGTCCAGAAAGGATTTCTGAAAGTTGTACGCATTATTTAAAAAATCAAAATACGGGAAACTTAGGCACCAAGATGTGAGAGGAGTGGCTCCAGGTGCAATGTTCTCCATCCCATTCGAAAGGAACGTCTGTCTGGAGAAGAAGGGAACATTCTGATGTCCTCAGTGTGGGACGTCCTGCCAGTGAGAAGACTTGTGCACATGTGCAGACTGGTTTAAGCTTCCAAAATCCAGAAACAGCACTAAGCAGTGGGAAAGACCGCTTTGGGAAAGGTGGTTTTAATGAGTATGTTTGTATTTGGTGTGATTAGAAGTGAAGTATTTGCGGAAATGTCACTACATAAGCAAGGCACTTACATGGGGCAAGAATATTTGATCCTCTATGTAGACTAAAAGTATAATCACACACACCCTCTTTCTCTTCTATGTGCTCCATTCATGCTAGCAGTTCAATCAAAGACAAGCAGAAGTACATACAGAAAAGATAATCAGAATTTTTTTTTTTCCTTTTTGAGACAGGGTCTCCCTTTGTAGTCCAGGCTGGCTCTGAGCTCACTACGTAGTCCAGGCAAGCCTCGAACTCAGCAATCCTCCTGCCTCTGCCTCCCGAGTGCTGGGATTACAGGCGTGAGCCACCACGCCTGGCACTGTGGTATGCGGTATTGATTGCTGGTGGGCAGGAGTCACCATGCCCAGCATTGTATGTGGTTACCGGGGATCGAACTGCGAGGCAGGCACCGGAACCATTGAGCTAACCATCCGGCCCGATAATCAGAATTTTCATGTTGACATTAGTTATTGTAGTGTGTTTTACTCATTTTTCTGTTCTCCATTTTACAGATGGGAAAAGTGAGGAGCAAGAAGAGAAGGGAGTCCTGGTATAATCAAGCAAGAAAAGGAATTGCCTAGTTCTAACTCTCAGTCCTGACACTGCCATTACCAACGTTAGATGAAGTCTTCACTTTAGAAGAACCATGATCATGTTACAAAAATGCTGAATGAATGGCTTCATTTCATCTAAATGTTACATAGAACTTTATAGTCAGAGTGACTTAAAGATGTGTATTCATAAGTCAGTGATCACTAAGCATTTCTGAGCTTCATCAATGTTCAGGCACGGTGATAGGCTCTGTGTCTTATGTAAATATGGTAAGGAAGCACCTGTGCATCCAGGAGGGCATAAGTACTTATTCACACATCGGATTAAGGGCCCAAAACTCATTTGGCAACTACAGAGACAGACACTTTCCAAGTACTGTAGATTCAGCTGTTAGTAGTTTTTGCCTGAAGTTACTCATGGGTTAAATGGAAAATTGACTAACAGCTTTAAATATTAGATATTATAATTAAGTCAACCAAGATAAGTAACAATAGCCTATACAAAAGAAAACTAGTATCTCAGTAGTTTAAGCAAAATGTAATTTTTTGGCTTATACTAAGTCCTTTGTGGATGCAGAGATCAGGAAAGGAGTGTGTGAAAGAAGAATGAAGCCTCTACTCTAAGGCAGTGGTGCTGGCAAAGCAACCCTGAGTTGGAATTTAGAGATAACACATGAATGGTGCTGTGCTGAAGGATTCCTTCCACTAGAGATTGACAAATGCCAGGACAGTTTTACTGAGCATAATGATGCTGTGTTCAATGATATTAGTGAAATAGTCAAGTGGACAGGAAGCATAAACTAAATATTGACCAATATGGGTAAATAATAATTAAGCATAAAGAAGCCAGTCCTTTTTTAGTTCAATTGAAAGTGTTACTGGTATTATAAGCTTGTAAAAACACATAATACTTCCCATTTTAAACTCAGATATCTGATATCCTTGTCATGTGAAAGATCAGAGGTTCTGGTGAACTGACACAGTGGAATAAGGAACAGGAAGAAAAGACAAGGTAAGATCCTGTATTTCAGGGAAGGAAAAAATGATTAAGTCTAAATATTTTTAAAAATATATTTAATTTTATGTGCTAAATATATGTAGGTAATGTATAAAAGGGTCAAGACATTGTATAACTTCCAAACTCTTGAGAAAAAAGTAAGGAAAAAAAATGGTGAAAAGGGGAGTACAAAAGCTTAAAAAAGCACCAAAAAATACTTGAGAGAGCTAAATAACATGGCATTTATATTAAAAAAAACTAATAATGAAAAAAGTGAAGCTGGAACCAGGGATTTAGCTCAGTGGTATCATGCCTGCCTTGCAAGTGCAAGGCCCCAAATTTGATCCCGGAGAGCATTAAAAAAAAAAAAAAGTGAGGCTATTTCCCCAGGTTCACCTTGACTGTCTACCTGACTAGATCAAGAGCCTCCTGGGAGGTAACTGGACTGTTAAGACCCAAGCTCTTCAATGGGATAATGCATGGGTTTAGAATAAGCCATGAAGAGGTGGCGCCTGACTGGGGGAAGCCTGTGCAGAGGAATGACCTTGGGAATGACATCTAGTTCCTGGACCTTTCATCTCTGCTGCTCCTTACTTGCGATCTGCTTCCCAGATGCCAAGAACTGAGCAGCTGCTTCCCCACCATGCTTTTCTGCCACCATGTTTCTGCCTTGCAGCTGACTTACCATAGACTGAACCCTTTGAAACCATGAGTCAAATTACACATCCTCTTTTTTACAACCAGGGTGTCAGGTATGCAGTCCCAGCAACACAAAAGCTAACCAATACAAATAAGAATGAACATATTAGTTTTTCAGTTAAGACAAAGAGATTTGCAGGTCAAGAAAAAATTGCAGTTTTACATGTTTTATAATGATATGTATGAAATAATGCAATAAAGAAATTTTAAATAATATCCAGGAAAATGATAATAGAAAGCAAGTATAGTATATTACTATCCCAAAACAAACAAATAAGCAACCAAAGTAAAACAAAAATATTAGAAATCAAAGTAAAAGGACACAGCATTTATAGACAAAATTATCATCCTCCAAAGAAGAAATAACAGTCAAGAGTTTTAGTAAAACTAACAAAAAGGTTGCAAAGAAAAGCTTAGTAAATGCAAGAAGAAATAGTTCCACAGTTAAAGCAAAACATGCAATGCTGATTCTCAAAAAATGACTACACTAATAGACAAAAAAAAGTATGTGGAAATTTTAATAATGAGAACAACACTCTGAAATTTTAAAAAATAAATGAGTTGTATTGATAGATTTAGAAAGCAGAGAACTTCAAATTCAACAAATAGAAAATGTTGCTCTTTCCAAACAATGAAATTTTCAGAAATCATCTATTTTCAGGTCAAAAACTCTCTGAACTATTTAATAATCAAAATGCTGTTTATTACATTCTCAAATGAAAGTAGAAATTAATGGATAAATAGGAAAATGACCTCATTTAAAAGAAAAAAATCCAATTAAACAGGAATTCAAATGAAACTATAATATGGATAAAACATATTTGAGAATATCACATATTAAATCATAAAAATATACCCAAAGGAAATTTACAGACATAACTGGCATTATTAGACAACAGGAAGGATTAGAAATAAATTCAGTAGACATACAGGTCTTTGAAGAATATTTCCACAGACAAGAAAAAAATAAAAAGTAAAATGCCTTTGACAAAGACATCTTGTTGCTCCTCAATGCAAAAGAAATTCAGAGGTGAGTAAGTACTGACATTGATTTAGTGGTTAAACAAAATCAGGGCCATGGTTTTGCAATTATAATTGCCTTTTTGTTATCCCTCAAGATATTTCTTAGTTTCTCACACATTGCATTTATAGTTCAATTAGGGAGCCAGGGGCTAGGCAAGGGCATGTCATGTCATGCCCATCCCATTTTATAGGGAAACCAAGTGTTTTTCTTCCTATAGAATTGCTGAAGTTCTCTTTAACCAGAACTATAGCAACCAGACGATACTGGCTATAAAGGAAACTTGAAAATGAATAGAAAAGTCAGTGTAAGTAATGAATAACTGTAGAAAAGAAAGACCAGAAAGAAACTGTAGGAAAAAACAGAAAACTTGATCAATAAAAATAAAATCTGGTTATTTGAAAACACCAATAAAACAAAGGCCCAGGCTAGTAAATAGATTATACAAGTAATGTTAGATATAAAAAGAAAACATGAATTAAACTTTAAATATTAGAATAATGCTAGGTACAAAGTAAGCCAATATTTTTGAAAATTTAAATGCAACAGAGACTTTTTTAGGAATATTGAATTGCCAATACTGACTCAGTAGACAGGAACTCTGAATAGAACAACTATCAAACGCACTTTAAAATGTACCCATCAGCATATTCAAAGAATACAATAGGATCTTATCACGTAAAAATCACATACAGTCAAATTTTAAAAAATTTCTTACGGGTCCAGAATAGCCATTAAAGAAAAGACAGATTTGGAAGTGGTCACTGGGTTAATATTGGGTGAATCAAAACTAAAATAGCTTATTTGAACTTAAGAACCATGGTGCGCAAGAACATATTATCTGTAGACATTAGAATCACATTCATTTTCATAAAGTGTATCCAGGAAAGAAAGGCAATTAGAGGAACAATATACACCTTTCCACCATCTCATCCTTATTCTGACCTGGAATACTCTGGAACAGAGTATAGAGAAATATTTATGTGCCTATGGGAATTTAGTTTATGATAAAAATGCAATTTTAAATCAGTGGAGAAATAATTGACTGTTGAAAAATGGTGTCAGGAAAATAGTAACTGTCAGTCCAGGAGGGGGGAGCAGGAGAGGCTTTTTTGGTCTTTCCAAAAATTCAAGATTACTTGACGAGCTCATGGTACAGAACAAAATTTTAAAATGTTTTACAAAAATATCAGAGAATATATTATTAATTTATCTGTTGGGAGGCTTTGCTAAGTAAGACACAAAACCCAGAATTTATAAAGGAAAAGATTGACAGGTTTTGCTGTACAAAAATTATAAATGTCTGCGTGACAAAAGACTCCATAAACAAAGTTAAAAGACAAGGGAAAGAAGCTTCGGTGCAGTGAATAATATTTTGATATAGTGACGATTCTCCCCTCACTCCGTGCTATGCCTGTGCTTGTGCCCCCCCAAGGCAGCAGCAAGGTGTTCCATTTTTGGAGCCTCAGAGAACAGACGCCGGTGCACAGTGCAGAGAACAAAGGACTCCACGCGCAGTTCCTGAATTTCAAACGCTTGGGACGGAGCATAGAAAATTCACTGGGGAAAATGTGTTTCAGCGGTCTCAGTCTTAAGGTGGGACTTTCCTGATTCTCAAGATCCTACTGATTTGGGAAAGAACAAGGGTTGAACAGGAGGGAAAGAGAGCTGAGAAATGGTGGGTGCATATGAAGGAGAGTTCCCTCAGCCCCTTGCTGAGGGAACTCAGCGTGTGTGTGTGTGTGTGTGTGTGTGTGTGTGTACTTGTGTTTGTGTATGTGTTTATGAGGACATGGTATTCTGGCAACAGAAAACTGAGAAATAAGGAATTCCACGTGTTGTTTTCCTAAGTGGAGCCCAGAAGGGACAAGACCTCTATCCTTCCCTTCCTCAGCCCCCATCTCTGTGCTGTGGGAGGGCAGGACTGCAAAAACGTCTGTCTGCTGAGCCTGGGAGCAAGAGTGGACAGATTCTTTCTTACAGGCTTCCTCTTTGCCTGGTGTATATAATAATAGCCAAAATATCTTGGTGCAGCAAATATAGTGTTGACCTAGCAAGAAAAGTCACCAAGAGCCAGAAGAGATGAGGAAATGTCAGTATAAACAGAGAGTGAGTAGGGACCAGCCGCTCTCGCCCAAGGCAAGAAGTTGGCCCCATCCCAAAGAAAGGGATGACAAGGCCCTGTGTGAGATTCAACTTCTGCCACCTAGTGGAAAGGGTTGAAATAAAGTTAAATGGGTGATAAAAGTTTGGTTTCTATCCCATTATATTTAGCATTCAGAGAATACCGTGGAGACAGACATCTGCTGCAGGTCAGGTGAGGAGAAAACCCAGTTCTGCACTGGAGTTCCTTGGGCAGCATGGTTATTAGGGCCGCAGCATCACAGGAAAGGGCAAGAGAGGAAGAGTGGTCAGAGAAAAAGGGGGAGAACCAAAGCAGGCCCAACAAAACCCAAACTCGTCTCATCGAGTATTCAAGGGTTCTCATGTCATGTCAGAGCTGGCTCGCAGAGCACTGAAGAGGCCTAGCCATTCATATCTCTATGGCAAGTTGCAGTATATCTGAGGGAGCCTGTGACCATGGTTGGACAGGAGCTTCCCTGCCTTGGAGGTGCGCAATGCAGGAATGGGCAGCTCTTCCTAGCTGGGCAGTGTGTCTCTATGCGCATCAACCCCCACTGAGAGACAGGCAAAATGGCAGACAACGCTCAGGAAATAAATGAAACAGTAATTAAACATGGAAGGCATCTGAGCTCATTAGAAAGTGTAAGTACACAAAGCTGAGTAATAATGCGACTGCCCCACATTTTGCCGGAGACGGGCAATATTTTTAAGACAGTGTTGATGTTAAGGGTTAATGAAGATGAAAGAGACGAGCGTTTTACATCGTGTCATGTAGTGTGAATCAGCATTTAAAATGTGCGTTTCCTTGGAGTCAACAATTCTACTTTTAGACTTTCTATTTTGGAGGTGCACACAGGGACACTAACAGCCATCTACGAGGATGTTTACTACAGCCTCCTCTGCAATTATGAGAACGAGGACCACCTACAGGCCCATCAGAAGGGATATTCTGAAGCATACTGTTTTTCTCCACTCTGGGCAATGCGATATAGTCATGGAAAAGAACAAGGTGTGGCTGTGCATGTCACTAACATTAAAACACTACTAACATAAAAATATGAGTTGAATTATTACACAAAAAATAAAAGAAGACATACAGTGTTCCTTCTATTGGTGAAACCCAGGTACAAAAGCACATATAGAGTGAGAGGAAAACACAGGAGTCAGCAGACAGGCCTTCATAAAGAGGGACTTGCATGATATTTCCATACTCATTAATTCTTGTAACAATATGAACATGAGATATTTATACAGAGATGAGAAATTTATGTGAAGAAATCTGAGCAGAAAATAGTTTTGCTTTACTTTGGATTATTTTGCAAAGCCATTGGGTTTTGTATTATTTAATCCCCTCTGCACCTGCTTCCAGCTCCTGACTCATCAGGGGACCTGAAATGAGCACAGGACATGGAGATGAATCCATGTGCCTGACTGCCAGAAAGGCAGGCTGGAAGACAGGACCCAGTGCAGGGGCACGGGAGGCAGGGACTTGAGAAGCTGTTGGATCATTCCAGAAAGACTGTGGGCCTGTTGGGCCTGAGAGAAAAGAAAAAGGAACAGAGATACCCAAGGAGAGCTTTTCCACTTGACACTTCCTTCTGTCACAGATTCTTTATTGATGTATCAGGAATTCTTTATGGCTATGTCTGTAATCTCTAATGCAACTTAAACTTAAACTGCTAAAGGAAGGTTTTGACCCTTTGAATACTTAGTATGTGATCAGTGCACAAAGTGTGGAAAGGATGGGTTTGTCCTACCACTGGCTTTCAGGCCCAGCTCCTCACCGTATGAGGCATCATGCACTTGTGTAATAAAAGAAGGACAAGCAGTTCTCCCAGGGGAAACACCCACACTAAGGCTACATAGCAAAGAGACTGCCATCCTAATGATCTTGTGAATCGCCTGTGCTGGACTCATTTTAAGAAGTAGTTTCACAAAGTCCATGTTTCTGTAAGGTGCGATGGGTTCTCTCTGATCTCTTTGCAGGGAGAACTTCCCAAAGGAGCTGGGTTTTCGAGGCAACAGGTGTCTGAGGAAGTGGGCATGTGTGCCATGAGTAACAGATGCCTCACGGGCACTCTTGGAGGATGATGTACATGAAAGAAAGAGAGGAAATGGATAAAGTGAGATTGTGCTGAGCTTTTCCAAAACCAGAAATGCCACTAGAGGAGCACAGGCCAGGAGAAAGGATCCAGTTTCAAGAGAAGACATGAGACAGAAATGGCAAAACACTGTAGAGAAGCAGGCAGCGGTGACCAGAGAACCACTAGGGAGATATCTTAGCCCTGACGTGGCAATTCAAAATGATATGACACTCATGACTGAACATGGAGAGGAGACACCTAGAAGATGCCCGAGCCTTGGATAAGGGCCCAGGCTGGCTCTTCACATAAAGCATGATGCATGAATCTCACAAAACCCACTCCCTGGCTGGGAGGTGCCCCTTGGGTTCTATTCAGAGCTGCTGACTAAGGCCTCCCACGCCTGAGAAACTCCGTGTCTTCTTGGCTGCTTTGGAAAAGCACCTCGCACTTCTAGCTTTTCTATGAAATTTGATAAATTGCTCTTTCCTTAACTAGTGAAACATGAGTAGCTAGGGAAAGACACTATTTTTTTACAGGGGCCACGCAATGATACATCCCAGGTATCAGGATGTTGCTTATACTTTCCCTAATGAGAGGCAGCATCTGCCCCAAATCTTCTTTCTAGAACTTCCTTCAGCCAGGAAGCTCCTTACTGGTAGGAACATTTGAAACTTGTTGCCCTCCTGTCGTTAACACACCCTCTGAAAGGCAGTTTGTGTTTCATCTCATCTGAGCCTCCTGTTTTTGACTCTGTTCCCCCAGTGAGGACTGTCCTCCTCCAGAAAGGTTCTCCCTGAGAACTAGTCTGCTTGTCCTTCGCCCTGTGTGGTTTCTCTAACTGCTGTGACCTATACGGAAGCCTTTAGAATGACGTCATAATCCTAAAGGAAGTCGCACTAGCCCCTTAGCTTCAGAGTGAGGTCCTGAGCTCCACGGCGATGGACTTGACCTAAATGGACTCATTTTGTCTGGTTCCTCATCTGGAATATGAAAGGATAAACATTTATCTAATAGAAGCTTCTGAGAGATGCTGAAAATAATAATACATGAGAATGTGCCAGGAGAGTGCTTAGCAGAGAAGAAGGGGTTTTTCTACCTACTAGGTTCTATGTATTTTTTAGGAAATTATTGACCATGGTGTAATATGTATATTTTTTGACCCGCCATGTGGTTTGACATAGCTTGTGCTTGGAAAATGACGTGCTAGATTATAGGTCAAAGAGCCCAAGACTGTACTATCTGCTCTACTCTGCTCACTCCCCAGTGATTCTCCAGCACATCTTTAAGTAGATGAGTCACAGGTAATCATGGATCCTATGTCAAGTTTGGCACACAGAGTACAGTGCTGAGCTGAACACATGGAAGACACTGCCAGAGCCATGCAGCAGGCAGTATGCAGGAGCCCGCGTCCCACAACCCACACCCCCACCCTGCCCCACCGCATGAGGCTTTGCCTTAGCCTTTCACGGCTCTTTAGTGAGGGAGAAACTGGGCTAAGTCAAGTGGCTACAGCAAGGCTGCCCATGGATTCTGCATGAGTGCTTGCCAAAGACACCGCAGGCTTCGCTTACAGCCTTCCAGGAGCGATCTTCATCACTGCATGCTTGCGGCCCCAACCTATCGGACTACATGTAGTAACTGGAGAGTGTTTGTCCTTGCCAAGGGGTCTTGCAGGGAGGAGTGGGAGATGCCCCATGCAGAGGCTGCAGAAAAGGCAGCCTTTAGTATATACAGAGAAAAAGGACCCCACGAAGTCTTGGGTCCAGAGTTGTCCACTGGCCACCAGAACAGAAGAGAAAAAGCCCTTCCAGCACACATCTTCAGCTCCCATAAAATACAACCTGACCTAATCTCCAAAGCAAGTTCTGCCTCAGATGTGGAGGTTCAGTGCTCTCCTGCTATTATAATATGCATTTTTCTCCCTAAATCCCTGCCCACCCCTCACTTCCTTCAAGGCGGAGAGGAGCGCAGAGCAGGATGCAAAAGTCAGGGCAGGTCCAGGTAACTTTGGTCCTAGCAAAAGTGTCATCACACTGGGTAACTGGTGAGTCTGAAGTGCAGAGTGTGTAGGAGAGACTTCCTTCTGAAGACAAAAGACACTTTTCAAAGGGCTTCTCGTGACCAGAGTCAAGAAAGCATCCCAGAGTTCTCTTTTGAGTATTCCTTTTTTTTTTTGCATTATTCAGTAAACTTTATTAGTACATTATATACACACAGCTCTCAATCACACAAAACACTGGGGAATTTGTACAAATATGTGACACAGGTCAATTCTCATTTTTTACCCACACCCCTGCCCACCCACCCCCTCCCCACCCCTATATACATACTCTTTTATGTTTTTCCAAATCATATTTATTCCTTCCCCTCATTACGTTGCCACATCAAATTCCTTTTGGACATTTCCCATTCTACAAAAACTATTATACATTTTAGAGCTCCTTTGCCTCTACAGATACTTATTTCAAAGAAAAGATCCAGTATTTGCATATCCTCCTTGATTTTTCTAAGAATGCAGCCAGTACAGAAAAGACCAGCAAGAGATCAGAAGCCAATTCCAAGAGAAGGACTTCACTCAATTTAAGCTCTGGAAAATATTAATATAAAAATTAAATATAAGCTGGGCATAGCGGCCCACACCTGTAATCCCAGCCCTTGGAAGGTTGAAGCCGGATTTCTATGGACTACAAAGTAAGTTCAAGGCCAGCCTGAACTACATAGTAAAACCCAACCTCATAAACAGACAAATCAGATAAGATTTTGCTGGAACACAGTCTTAGTAATGTGTACCTTTGGTACCAACTTGTTAGTTAATATATAAGTATGTTTTATGGAAAGCCTAGAGAAGCTGGAGGTCTTCTAACTTCATAGCTGCCTGAGGCCCAACAGCTTAGGATGGCTGAGGGCTACACATGTGGGGCAGAAGGATGGATTCTGAGGCGCTCTACTTGCCCACACTTTCTGGTACTTATCCCTCTGCTTCCTGGTGGGAATGCTTGGGTTAAAGGGTTGGAAGCCATGGAATATTTATAGCTTCTCAATGGTTTTTTTTCCAACTACTCTTTGGAATACCAAGCATTGGTTAAAGATGGACTCTTCAAAGGAAACCACCTCTCTTCTCATCAGCTTATAGAGATCAACAACAATTCTAAAGGACCAGTTTACCCCAGTGTTGGTAAAGTTGGTAAAGGAAACATCTGACAAAGTACAGACATTTTAGAAATCAGGCGTCATTCAAGGAATGTATTTCCTTCTTAGATGTTAACTCTAAAGTCTGCTTTGCCCTGGTTTCTGCTTTAGCCAATTGTTTCCTTTGCCCCAGAGAGTTTCTTTTCCTTTCTTCCTAAGCAACCTTCTCCATCTATTTATCTTCCTCATGTGTACTTTGTCTGAGAAATTAATATCTGTCCTTCTAGCAGAGACACCGGACCACTGTATCCAAGAAATTTGGCCTGATTCCCCGGAGGGCCTGACTACATCCCCTTGCATTTCTCCAGATCCTGGGCTTCATGTCAACACTTCCCACCTCCCACATTTCACTGCAGTCATCATTTTACTGATCTCCCTTTCCAAATTAACTTAGAATATATTATAATCATGGGTCATGTTTCATTTGTCCTTGTACACTGTATGTCAAACATAATATGGCTATAAGATATGTGCGTAACAGTGCTGAGTAAAGGAATGAGTTCCTTCCTTCCTTCTTTCCTTCCTTTCTTTTTTTCTTTCTCCGTGTGTCCTTCTTTCCTTTCTTCCTTCCTTTCTTCCTTCCTTTCTTCTTTCTTTCTTTCTTTCTTTCTTTCTTTCTTTCTTTCTTTCTTTCTTTCTTTCTTTCTTTCTTTCTTTCTTTCTTTCTTTCTTACTTTTCTTTCCTTCTTTCCTCTTTCTTTCTCTCTTTCCTCTTTCTCTCTCTCTTTCTTTCTTCCTTTCTCTCTTTCTTCTTCTATTTTTGAGACAGGGTATTACTATGTAGTTCAGGCTGGCCTTGAGCTTACTATGTAGCCCAGACTGGCCTAGAACTTGCAGTGATCCCCCTGTCTCGGCCTCCTGAGTTCTGGGATTACAGGTATGTGTCACCACACCTGAGAGCAATTTTCTTTATTGATCCTTATGTTTTCATAAGATATTCACCATGGCAACATTTCAACCTTATTCAGAAGTTATAGTGTGTGTGTGTGTGTGTGTGTGTGTGCGCGCGCGTGTGTGTGTGAAAACTGTGGCAATGTAAAAAAAAGGAGGTTTTTCCTAGCAGTAATTGATGCATCACTAGAAAGAATTTTCCAAACCAAACCTGGAGATAGGCTAAGTAACTATCACTGACAGTGATAAATTTCACTAATAAAACTGAGGCAGTTCAGGGCAAAGTGAGATGACGGCCCACCCTGTCTACCCCCTAGCTCTCCACCTACAAGTCTTCATCACTAGTCATTTTCCTAGGTATCTGGCCATAAGTCACTCTGCAATTCAGCCTTGTGGACTGGTCTATCCTGACTTGGCTTTGGAGGCTGCTGGGAGTCACCTCTGCCACCTAGATATCCACAACAGCAGCATATGAACAGCTCCCACCCCACTTTCCTGCTCACAGTAATTGCATCATTGTCTATTCTCTCCTGGCAATAGAAGCACCTGTGAGTTTTAGAGGTGAGGAAGCAGCAGCTGGACTTGAGTCCAACCTGACCTTGACTCAGATGAGCCTTGAGTGGAGGAGGCAGGGCGCTCTGTAGCTGCACCCTCCACCTCACACTATCAGGTTGGAGCAGATACTCTCCTGCTTTGTTTAGAGCACTGTAATTTTCACTCTCTTCATTACAAATTTAGCACTCACCTTAAGTAATACGTTAGCAGCACATTGTTTTCTCTCCACATAAGTCGCGATCATAAACCTGTTGAAAATCTTGAAAGTGTTCCAGATGCAGAGCCCCATGGAAACACAGAAGGGCAGCACGAGAGAGAATGACTGCCAGCGCTCACCGCACCCGGACTCAGCCCACAGGGCCCTTGCACAGAGCTCTCAAGATACACAATCTCATTTAGCTTACACTAGCCATCTAAAGCCATTTTTATTTTCTCCATTTCACATATCAGAAAAAAAGTGAAGCTGAAAGATGATGCAAGTAGCCCAGGCCATAAATTAAGTGGAAGAGTCAGGGTTTGAATCTTGACCACTCTTGAATATAAGCTAGAAGATCCCAAGTCATGTGTCTTAATGCTTCGTTCCTCAGGTGCAGGTAAGCTAACAAGAGAATACAGAGGCCTTTCCTTCCCCCGGTCTCCCCCCACTCGAGCTCCACCAGCCAGGCTCTCTGCAGTGTCAACACCCATCTCTGTGTGTCTCAGGGGACATGAGAGCTGCAGGTAAAAGTGAAGACCTATTATTTATCTAAATAAAACTTGCAAAGTCACCCCTTTACCTCCTGCAGCTCTTTTTAGCATCGCTAAGGGTCTATAGGAAGGGTTGTGAAAATAACCCTATGTTAAAAAGTGCTGCAGGAAATCTAACAATCCCCATTTCCTCTCTACCTGGCTGCAATTGTACTCTAGGTGTGAACCTCTAATCTAAAAAAAATGAAGAGCAAAGAAGTAACAAAAGAGAACATGTAGTGCACACTTTGTACAGGCAACACACAGTGGCATGTGCCATCTAACTTATTTTTCTTAAATATAGTACTTTCATTTGAGTATCTTCTCTCCTTCAATCCTCATAAATATTACATAAGAAATGTTATTATTATCCCTCATTTCCAAATGAGAACTTGGAGATCCAGAGAGCATAATTCATCTAAGATCACATAGTAGTAAGTTTGAAAGTGCAAATTTACAGCTACTTTTAATTTCAAATGCAAGCACCTTTCTCTAACAATAAGCCCTAAGCGCAGTATGTAAGGCCCTCACCCACCTGGGAACAACCATATTTTCTGTCCAGGCATCTTAGCTGCTTCTTACATAGAATGTGGCTTTCGGGCCTCAGATCCCTAGGATAGGTGAATTCTCACTGTCATCATCATAAGGGCAGCTTCTTCTTCTCCTAGGCCATCACTTCTCTCTAATTTCTATTCCTTTCACCATGCAGGCAAAACTCCATGGTCTATTACATCACCTCTGCTTCTGCTAAATTGCCAAGATATCCTGAACCACCTTCTTCCCAATATATTAACCTGGAGAAAGCAACACTACCAGATCTATATTACTTTTCCTTTCCTTTACATGAGCTATTAAGAACCTTTGGAGGAGATCACAACTCATGAACATTTTCATGGTCTTCTTCTCTCACTGTGAATCTGTCCTTCCCAAGACAGCTCTTTCTATTTCATACTCTCTTTTCCCTGAGTGGATAATTTTTCTTTCTTGTTTTTTTTTTAATTGAATTCCTTGTTGGTGCATTTTATACACAGTTCACAATCACACTCAACATGGGGGAATTTGTACCAGTACATGGCAGAATTCTCATTTTTACCCATATCCCTACCCACCCCACAATCCCACCTACACAAATGTTCTTTCTTTTTCTTTAAAATCATATTTATTCTTTCCCTACATTACTTTCCCCTACCACATTCCCTTTGAGTATTTCCTATTTCATAAAATCTATCATACACACTAGAACTCATTTACATCTACAGGTTCTCATACCAGAGAAAAGACACAATATTTACATATCTGGAATCTATTTATTTCACTTATTAGTGTGTCCTCAAGGTGTGTCCACTTGCACATAAATGAATGAAACTTGTTTATGGCAGAGTAATACTCCATTTTATTTTAAAAAACACACACATCTTCTTTATCCACTATTGAGTTAATGGCCATCTGGGTTGTTTCCAAGATTGGGCTATCACAAACTGAGCTGCTGTGAACATGGGTGCACATACGTCTTTACAATATGATTCTTTTAATTCCTTTGAGTATATTCCTAGCAGAGGAATAGCAGGGTCAAATGGGACCTCTGATCCTAATTTTCTGAGGAATACTGACACTGATCTCCACAATAGTTACACAAGTCTACAATCCCAACAGTGGAGAAGGGTTCCTTTGTTCCCACAGCCTGGCTAGCATTTATTGTTAGTTATTTTTTGTTTGTTTGTTTGTTTGTTTTGTTTTGTTTTGTTTTGTTTGAGACAGGGTCTCACTTTGAAGTTCAGGCTGGCCCTGAGCTCACTATGTAGCCCAGGCAAGCCTTGAACTCAGCAATCCTTCTGCCTCTGCCTCCCAAGTGCTGGGATTACAGGCGTGAGCCACCACGCCCAGCTATTGCTATTTATTTTCACAATAGCAGTCATTCTTTGTGGAGTGAGATGAAATCTCACTGTTGTTTTCATCTGCATCTCTCGAATGACCAGTGATGTTGAACATTTCTTCATATGCTTCTTGGCTGCTTTTACTTCTTCCTCTGAGAAGTGTCTGTTTTTTGCAGATGCCCACTTTTGAATTGGGTCTTTAAATTTAGGGGAAGTGATGTGTTTATATATTCTAGATAGTAGCCCTTTGTCTGACAAACAGCTTGTAAAGTTTTTTTTCCCATGTGTTGTTAGTTTTCTTACACCTGTCCCAGTGGTTTCTTTTGCTGTGCAGAAGCCTTTTAGTAGGATGAGATCCCATTTATTCATTCTTTCTGCTAGTTCTCATGCTATAGAGGATTTGTTCATAAAGTCTCTACCTAAGCCAGTGTCTCCAAGAGTTTTACCTAACCTGTTTTGCAGCAGGTTTAGTGTTTCTGCTTTAATATTTAAGTCTCTAATCCATTGTGATTTAAGTTTAGTACACAGTGAAAGAGATAGGTCTAGCTTTAGTCTTTTGAAGGTTAAAGTCCAGTTTTTCCAACACCATTTGTTAAAGAGTCTGCCTTACCTCCATTCAGGATATTTGGCTCCTTTGTCAAAGATAAGGTGGCTTAGTGGATTTGTTTCTGGTTCTTCTAATTTTTTCCACTAGTCCTTGGGTCTGTTTCTTTGCCAGTACCATATAGTTTTTATCACAGTGACTTTACAGTATAGTTTTAAGTTGGGGATTGTAATACCCCTGCCATGTCCTGGTTGCTTAGAATTGCCTTTGCTATTCTAGGTCTCTTGTGATTCCAGATGAATTTTTGGATTACTTTCTCTAGCTCTGTGAAGTATGGTGTTGGGATTCCCATCAGAATTGAATTGAATTTGTATAGTAGTTATAGTAGTACAGCCATTTTGATGATGTTGGTTCTACCCAGGAACAAGGGATGTCTTTCCATTTTCTGATGTCCTCTTCTATCTCCCTTTTCAGAGTCCTGAAGTTTTCAGAGTAGAGGTTTTTCACCTCTTTTGTTAGATTGATAACTAGATATTTCATTTTTTGGATGCTATTTTAAAAGGGATTGACTCCCCAGTTTCTCGTTCAGTGAGTCTATTGTTTGTGTATACAAAGGCTGTTGATTTTTTAGCATTGATCTTGTATCCAGCTACACTACTGCTAGTGCATCTAAGTGCCTGTAGGTTGTAAACACATTTCTGATTAATCCTAAATTTTGGCATAAGGACACAGAGGTAACTCATGAGTTCAAAGTCTTCAGAATAGAAATTATCAAAACTTTTCATTTCCTTTACTGTGTTTGATACTGTTGATAGTACTAATTGTATTATGGCAACAAAGATAATGTGATTGTTCTGTTCAGATACCTCCTATGGTGTGTCGGAACTGAGAACTCTCAAGGGTCATTACAGATTCAAGGAGGACAACCCAGGAAGAAGCCACTTCCTAAGGGTCCCAAATAATAGTAAGTGACTTGCAACAAACATTGCCCAGACACCAGGCAAGGAATTAAATAAATAACATTAGCAACTACAAAGGAATAGAAATAAGGAAAAAATTCAAAAAGCCAGACACAAAGAT